>APFE031380206.1:169568-223202 GCA_000404065.3 Pinus taeda | reverse complement strand
TTAAATATATTATTATTAGGAATTGAAAAATATTAATAATAACTTTATTTATTAATAGTTTAAATAATTAAATAGATAAATGTAATATCTGACCTCGGTTTTATTTTTACCTAATTTACGTGACTCTTTAGATATAATAATAACTATAAAGAATATTAATATTAATTTAGTTAAAGGAGGTTTGACTGGGGTCCTTAGGTTGAAAAATAGCTGTTAGTCTTTCTAGCCGTTGGAGTCTCTGCTTAGACTATATAACACGCTAAACTGGATCTATATCTTCAACTTGTCCTGACAATGAACCACACTAGTTGGTTCGAAACACGTCGACAAATGATCAATTATGTGATTTCGCCAAAAAGTTTCTAAACAAATGTTATGGATCACAGAAGTCTAAATTCCTTGATAATTTCCCTTATACCATGCTATTAAATATTTTATGTATTTCTTCACATCAATGGCCTGTGACATAAATATGTAACTGGCTACCTTGCAGTTTCTCTACTAACGATCCTAAACAATAATAAAGTATGCCTAAATATGTCATTTCAAATGATCTATGCATCTCACCTTTTCATTTTTCAATTATCGAAGTTGTTACCTATATTGATTAGATCATCTACAATCGAGGCCACAATGACAATATCTGTTAGAGTTTTATCCATGTTGCACTAAAGATGTTTTTCATCTATAGCACTACAATACATTTCAGTTTCATTCAATGGATAAGTGTACCTAGTAGCAGTCGTGGTCTGTGTGCAAATGGGTTGAATTCCCAATAGATTTATCTGTTATTTTGAAGGTGTTTCTCCTTCAATAGTACTTCATCTCAGCAGATCCTTTCAATCTACACCTTCAACAAATGCATACAACCTTGGGGTACATGCTACAGATTCTAGTTTTGTTGTGAGGGTATAGCAACGATGAAAGAAGTGCATCGATTTTAGTAATATTATGGTTGTTGTATGCAAGCATGCTTGTCTAGTCTTTCCTAAACTTATATAGAGCCATATTTAGTATAATTTTATAGTTTAACTTAGATGCTCTATTTTCTTAATTTAGGTGTTTTTCTTAGTACTATTTTATGCATAGATTTATCTTTAAGAAAAGTTTACAGTAGAGAAGGGTTCTATATTTTGAGTAGGGGACACTCTTCTAGGTAGGAGGTACTCAATTCTAGGGAGATTTTGTCATGCACGTTAGGTTCTTTATCCTAGACAGAGTTCCAAGTCTCTGCCTCCTTAACAAAGTCCTTGCCATACAAGACACTAGTGGACAGAGTTCCAAGTCCCTAATTTTTCCAAAAACCCACCTAAGCCTAGCTATCTAGGCTAAAATCCTTTACATTCCAATCATCTCTTGGATGTGATTTCATAGAGAGAGCCCTCTCTGGTTTGGTAGGGATAGTTACCAAACCATCTTGGTTTGTGGTTACCTTCGTCGATCTCCTCATCAGCCTGGGACATTGTGGAGGATAATAGAGGGCATGAAAACTAGGGGGTGCCAAGGTGTTCTAGTGAATGTAAGGTTCCCAAGACATGGAAAAATGTAATGCTAGTTGTGAAGTCATGACTGCCAAGGTGTGTTAGGGAATGCTAGGACATGCTAACATGTGCCAGATATTACTAAGACATGTTAAACAAGCCAAGATGTGCCAAGTGCTAAGGCATGACAAGATGTACAAGGGTTTCGAGTCCTTGCCTCATCTTCTTCCATATGCTATCCACTTATGACATTTCATTTGCAATATTTCAAGGTGCATTTGCTAGTTATAGGTCATTTATAGGTTATAAATGTCTTCGTAGTTTCACTTCTAATTGAGCATTCAATGGAACATATTGATTATCTTATACATAACTATTTTTCCCTCCACCGACTTTTCATAACTTCAATAACTATTAGGTAGGGACCTGCAACTTCAATGCTACTTTGCTTGTTTAGTAAAATATTGTCGAGAATTTAATTTATCGAAAGTTGTAGAATTTACAATTTATGAATTTTCAAGTTCTAATTTTTAAAATTATAATTCTTTAGAGGGTGTTAGCTCAATGGACGAGCACCTAGTTTACAAGAAGGAGTTTGGTGGTTCGATTCCATCGTGCCCTAACATCCATATGGAATGATGACAATCAATTTTTGGTAACAGAGGCTCTTTTGACTATCACCAATGAGCTTTGGTGATATTTTTCGACCCTCGCCAAAAATATGAAATGGTGATGGTCAATGAATGCCACCATATATACACATCAATAGTGACGACCCTCAAAGGTCCGTAACCATAAATCCTTATTGTTGATATGAAATGGTGATGGTCATTGTCCATCTTTATAGTCATTATTAGTGACGAACCTTGAATGTCACCACAACACCTATACTTCTGGAAATGTGGCTTTTGACCATCACCATATGTATGCACCAATAGTGACGACCATTAAAGATCCATCACAATAAATCATTGGTGTTCATATGAAATGGTGACAGTCACTATCCATCATTATAATCAATATTCATGATGGACCTTGAATGTCACCATAACACTTATACTTTTGGCGACACCACCTTTACTGACGTTTAGTTTTTGGTGATCGAGGCTATGGTTTGTCACCATTTCTTATATGTAATGGTGACAGTGGCTATCCATCATTACAAATAATTATTGGTGACGAACTTTGAATGTCACTACAAGACCTATACTTTTGGCGATGCCACCTTTGGTGACATTCAGCTTTTGGTGATGGAGATTATGGTCTGTCACCATTGCTCATATGAAATGGTGACGGTCATTATCCGTCATTATAAATAATTATTGGTAACAAACTTTGTATTTCACTACAACACCTATACTTTTGGTGATGCCATCTTTGGTAAGATTTAGCTTTTGGTGACGAGTTCTCTTTTGACCATCACCAATGAGCTTATGGTGACATTTTTCACCCCTCACCAATGTCCTTTTCTCTTGTAGTGGTGGGAAATTATCTCGGGAATCTTGCAACAGAGGTTTTCCTATTGGTAGTTGTTAAGAGATGCTTCCAATCAAATGTTGCGATAGAGACATTTTTGCGAAATGGATGAGGTGATATCATGAAAAGGTTTATCAAATATTGGAGGGGATGGTAATATCGGGGGTTTGGAAATATTTGGAGTATACACATTTAAAAACCTTCGATATGCTATTTGCGATATGTGACATGGAAACTTTGTGGGATCGTCTTTGGGTTTTATAAGATATTGACGATCGGAAGATTTGGAAATAGTACATGCTATAACATTGTTGATAAGCCGATGAATGGTTTGGATTGTACCTAATAGTTTTATTATACGGACTCAATTTCATATCGGATCTAGGACATCACAACTTTTAAACATATTCCTCAATCAAAATTACAATTTATGAATGGACGAGATTTCTTTTGAAACTAAATTTAAATGTCATATCAAGACCAGACGTTTTATGGACATCACAATATTTCATCTGATGATTATATTATATGTACCAATATTGGGATGCTTTGATAATGATACATGGGAATCTGGTGGGATTGGGACCTTTTTAAAGTACTCAATTCAAAAGGAAGTGCCCAACTTAATTTATCTTATTTACAAAAACACCCCATTTAATAATTTAATTAACCATCAGATTATTTGATCGAAGGAAGATGTTATTGAAAATTTGTTATGAGGAGAGTTGCAGTATTGTAGTGATCCAATATGAATCTTCTGATAATGTATTTAAAGGTCTAAATGGAATTTTACTAAATATAAGCAAAATTTAAGGAATCCTCAAATTCTGACAACACAACTGATACTTCCCCGAGCATGTTACAGATTTAAAAATAGTTTCCTAGATGTTTCAAGTCTCCAAAATAAAATAAATGAATATCTGCATAAGAAACATAAAAAAATAAGAATAAACTACGAAAAAAAAAACTGACAATAGATTAAGATGAACTTGTAAATGCATACCTAGAAGAATTTTAATTTGTAAGTTTACCTTATGAATCTTCAAGTTCTCCCATGTATTTCTCAAAATTCACATATGTTCAAGATCATATATTTATTTAATCTAAAATGATAAGTAATGAAATTTCATATTGCATCCCTCTCAAATTTACATTAAAGGAGAAGACTATTGACAATGAGCTTTTCAGAAGTACTCTTGAATCAAGAATTGCCAAGCCATGACAATTCTTTGGATTTTCTTCATTCATGATTAATGTGATCAAGATTTGTAAAAAAAGACAATCAAGTGGTTCATAAGGTTTGTAAAAAGAAGACAATCAAGTGGTTCATAAGCTTCTAATATGTTCTAAGCCACTTTTTCAGAAAACTAAAGGGATGCCAAGATACTCAGATTCATTACTTTCTTATTTAAAAATATGAATAACGAGATAAATGAAAATATAAAAAGAATCTAATATAAATTAATCTATCCCTAATTGCTAACTGAATGAATGGAAACATGGCTAGGTAAAGCCATATTTCCAATGTAACTATTCTTTCATTTTGTTTCTGGCATGTATGTACAGATAAAACTTCAGTAACAAAAATAAAAATAAACTAACTAAACTAAATCTGAGTGCGTAATGTACATTTATTGCTAGTATAATTACAAGAAGGATCTTATTTACAATCACCTTCTTTTGAAATGTCCTTTCCAGCCAAATTTCAATTGAATCATAGAAATCTGGATGGATTTCCATTAATGATTAGGTAAGATTCAAAAGAGGGGATGACAAGCCAAATTGTGGGTAAGAACTTTTAGGAATAATGGTTTGTAAAAGTTTGTTAGTCCTATGTATATATGTTAAATCATTAATAATCTTCTGTGAAGGAATATTTTCCAAATTTATTTCAAATGGGTCAACGAAGTATGGATGGAAATCTGCTATATTCAATAGAAGATCATTAATAGAATTAGATTGCTGGTCATATTGTGAAAATACATTCCTTTTTTGGCACTGCTTTTGAGAAGAAAGAAGCAATTGATAAGAGATGAACATCAATGGAAACTCGAAGGGAAAAATATCTTGATGTTCATGATTGTGATTTGAAACTTCATTTTCCTATGCAAGAAATACATCAATTAAGCATTCATTAGTGAACTACTTAATATGTCAGCATAAAGTATCTAAAAATAGAAAAATGAAATGAGAGAATAAATATGAAATTAAACAAAATAAATGAAGGAATAATAATAAAATTAAGCCATTATTTGTACAACTAGTGCTGCAACACAAATTGGATTGATTTGAAAGGATTTCCTTTTCATATGAATTAGCCAGAATTATGAAATTAGAATGATTTCCAATGAAACATTCTTGTTTTGGAGAATTTGGTATGTACAGATAATACTAATTCCCTAGATAAGTAGCCATATCTAGAACAATAGTTTAAATTATTTTAGTCTTTCCTTATAAGCAATAGATAAGATGAGAAGATGAGAAGACCTACTTGTACTTCCTATTTCCTCTCATATCCCTTGTATCGATCCTATCACTCCTTCCCGTACTTAATATGCTTGAGAAGCACTTGTAAACAAAACAGAGAACAAAGAGTCGATCAAAGCAAAATATCTACTGAATGTAAGTGAATGGAATTAGATACATTTGACACATATAAACATTATAAAACAATACTAAAATATGCGAGAAAGGTTCAAACACTTTATTGAATAGAAGAAGGAACTACAACCATTTGTGTTTGATTCAAAGTCATTCCTCCAGCTTGAATCCCATCCACATCACATCAAAAGCATGAAAAACTTGTAGCATTACAATACTTGCTTCAAAGCCAAGTCTCACAACAACATTATCTCCTTACAATTCAACATAATTCAGCCCCTGATCACTTAGATGAGTGGTCAATTTATTGGGAGATGAAGGAGGTTTTTTCATAAATGGTGGCATTGAATGGCCTTCCATGCTCAGAATTAGTTCCATGGAGGAAGGCATGAGAGGATAGGATTCATTTTAACTCATTCCTCATCCATTTTCGAGCTCATAGGAGTTGATAAGTGAGGAACCTTCTAGATGACTCCAAAAGGTAAGAATATTCCCCAAACCCTATGTGAATTTCACTCAAACTCGCCCAGTGGAGGTGAAAGGAAGCCTAAATTCTCTATAGAGCACCCTAGTATGAACTTGACTACTCTACAACACACCCTTACATGGGCCTACACATTCTGGTCCCTCTAGAGGTCATTTCAGGATGTCTTCAAGTCATGAAACTGTATGGGAAGGAGGCATTCAAAGGGGTGACTTGTTTAGGGCAGGTAGCAACTGAAATTAGGGTTTGATGAGCCCTATAAAATTGTTGTGGATGATGGGATTGATGTGCCCAAATGGATCTGTAACAGCTACCCCCTAAAGCATGAAGTCGGAAAAATGCCAATGTCAAATGAAATGATTTATGATGTGATGAGGAGGTATTGAAGTGGAAGGTGACCTGCATCAATTACAATACATATATCATGATATTTTATTTTTACATGATTAGTTAAGTGAAGGCATACCCATGCTCAGCTTATAAAATTTCATTACATGTACATAAACAATCATCTACAGATATAGACCCATGATCAGAATGACCATAAATGTAAAACCATTATACATTTGATTTAGTACTCCTAAAATTGCAACCTGGATGGCTGAAACTAGATCCAGGGTCTTCTATCTCATTCAATCATTTGCTCAAGTATGAGTCTAACCATGTGAATATGTGATATGAAGTCGAACATGGGAAGACACCATATGATTACCAGCCAATGATGTAAGATGTTAACAGATGTGAGAGAAATCAACGATTATGATAATGATCCTCAAGGTACTACAATACATTCTGCATGGTGTGAATGGATGATTTGATGTCAAACACCATACAAAGTCTTTCGGTTGAAAGGCATTGATGTCAACCTATTGCCGGAAGCAAGAAACCTGCCATTGATGCATGCAAGCCCCAAGGTACTGGAAGGGTGTTTCTAAGTCAACTTCTTGGATAATGTGTTGATGTCGACAAGAAGAAACTTGTTGCAGGAGGGCCTTGATGTGTCCCACATCAATGACACGAAATGAGTGTAGTGATTTTAGAGAGGGAATTTGACTGACGACCCAAGGTTCATGAATGGCAGTCATGAAAATGAAGGTTTATGGTATTGCAAGAGATGAATTTTGACTTAATGACTTCTCTTGAACATGTTGGTGACACTGAAATGAATTGATAGCATTGACCCAAAACAAAGTGATGCATGGTATGATAGACCAACAGTATGATAACCATCAAGCTGATAACCGAACCCAAATAGTCATGGTGATGGAGTGAAAGTGTCATGTTCAAGAGCGACCTACTACCATAAAGTGGTTTTCCCATTTTTCCCATTTTCCCTAGTCATTGCTGACCAATACCTCTTTATTTTTATTAAGCTTGAGGAGGATAAAATTTGATTGTTGTATAATTTTACCCTTCAGGTGAATCCATTGTTATTTGATGTTTTAATGAGTCTAGCGAAGGTGAAACTCAGTCTTGTCTAGATGGACAAGTTTCTCACTATTTGATGTTTTAGTGAGTTTAACGACAAAGATAACTCGGCCCTTTTCATGTTTAGAGAGTTTGAAAAGGGACAAAAGGAAAACTCCACAAGTTGTTTTTCTTTAATTAATCTCTCAAGCCCTAAAAACTATAAAATAGTACAAGAGAGATATCGTTTCCAATTTGTTAATGAGTTGGAAAGGAAAAGCGCTCAACAATCGTTTCATGTTTAGAGAGTCTAAAAAGAGCTTGAGGACTCTAAGGGGGTTCCTTTTTCATTTTTAACAGAGCTCAAAAAAGAGACGAAAGTGTGCTCTGTGGTCAATGATACAATTTACAATTAAGCAAGTTGAATTATGTAAGTCAGTTGCAAAACCTACTCAAAACACCACCATATGAATTAAAAATACATGTTTCATAGGTAAAAATAGGCAAATACTAATGTTTACTTGATTAATGAACATGATATAAATGTAAAACAAGTTTTTACCATAAAATTTTTACCATTTGGAACATACCATTGAGTTTTGTGCTCTGAGCTAGTTTTTTACCTCAAACTTCATTAGCTGTTTGCAAGAGATTCTGTGGACCATTTCTCAAGTTGTTTGGACTAGGTAGAAGCTTAACCTCTCTTCTTTCCTTTTAGGTCATTCTTTTGTCAATTCATGCAAGTTTTATGGTTTTTTGGGGCCCGTGGGGTTTCATTTTTTTCTCCCTAAGATCAGTGTAGGCTTTCACATTGAAAAATACATTGAAGAGCACCCATATAGAAGGTTGCATGCTCTACAATGCATTGTCTCTGTGCCTGGGCTGCGCTGGAAGAGTTTCCCAAGTTTTATTTAGCTATTTCCTCCAAAATTTGTCCTATTTTTTGCATGGAATGGATCCTAACTAAGCTTATGATTGTGTTTTAAGCTTTCATCATATCAGAATGTCGATTACATGGTTCGAAAGAGAGCATGAAGAATAAGACATGGGTGCCCCAAATAATCCAAGTACAGTTGAGGCCCTTAAAAACTGTGGGTTACTCAAATACTTCAAGTTGTCTGGAATGAGGCGACAAATAGAACTACTGCAGTTCCTTTTTCATGCATGGGATCCGAAAGATCAAAGTTTTCACATTAGGGACAAGATGGTCCCTATTACCATTTATGTTATTTACATTCTTACCAAATTGTCGAGGCAAGGTGCCCCCATCTCACTTTCTAGATTTTCCTGTGGAGGTGAATTGATGAGAGATTATATTAGACAGTTTTGTCGGCCAAGTACACAGCCTAGTAAGGATGGGAAAATAAATATCAAGGATGTAGGTGTTTTTCCTTTGAGAACAATCCTCTTTACAATCACAAAATTGGCTGGCAATGTAACACTACATTTGGCTAACATATCATATATGTAGTATGCATTGGAGTGTCTAGAGACAAAAGTTTTCAAGTAGTGCGAGGTTGTTCTTTCTCCACTGAAAGAACAACTGACTAAGGTAAAAAGTAGTAAGATGAGGAATTTCTGCTATAGTTCGATCTTAATCGGTTTACCTTAGAGAGAATCCCATTGATACAACCACAATATGTATCACTGGGTGTATCTAGTCCTAGAGATCCACATATGCAGAGGTGGGTCGAATTGATGGCTCGACATGCGAGTCAGTCAACAATGATTTTTTCCGCTGCACTCTTCAATTGGCTCGATCGACAACACCTTGTCATTAAGGAGCATCCATACTCAGGGATGGATTTCCATGGAGATCTAGATTTCATTCTACCAATTAGAGTACAATGGGGTGCTATGGCTAAATTGTTTGACCAAAAGTGTTTTTTGATTTTTTAAGTTTCTACATGTATTTTGTGTTTTTAATGTTTTTAATACTAAAATAAAATCATTCTTATGCATGCAGATGTAGGTACTATTCGACCTGTGGGGCACCAACAAGGTGCAGGTGGGCCAGCACGGAGAAATATTGCGAGAGTCATTCTCTAGGACTTGGATTAGCCCAAGACCTTAGTAGAGTTGCAGGATCACATAGAGGGATTAACCCTTGGTATTCTGGATGTCCAGATCGAAGAGTTACCGATGAGGCTGCATCGCCACACTATTGGTGTTCCTAGCCACTAGGCGAGACTTTTGCGCATGATAGCACAGGCTATGACCTATTATCATGAGCACCACTAGATCTACTTAGGGTGTTTTGCATGCATTTTTAGTTTTTACATCAAATGACAAAATGTTTCTTGGACACAAATTTTGTAAAATCTCTTAAAACACCTATCTATTTTACTTTCAAAGTTTTCTATGGTTATATGCAATCCTATTCAACTGATGATGTGAATTGAAAATATTACTTTTACATGTGTCACAAATGTCTATTTAACACATAATTCGCTAAAGAATAAGTTAATGTGTTAAGATTTTTGGAAATACGTTGATATTTAATGTGTTAAAAATGCCTTTCCAAAATACGAACTCTAAGGAACATATGAAAAATTGTTGGAATTCAGACAGTATAATTTTTTTTTAGTTGTAGTACAACGAGTTGTGAGTCCAGCCTAATGATGTTTTGGCAAATGCCAATTGAAATGGCATCAAAGAGAAGTTCAATCAATGTGCTATACTCATCAATGTTGTTCGTCGATTGACCAATACAAATCCCTTTAAAATTCACTAACTCGGCACTTGGAGCGAAAATAGCCCATGCTACAGAAGACAAGTTCTGCGTACTATGACTAGCACCATCGATGTAACCAACAAAAGGTTCCGAAGACTCCGACATCTAAAATAAATGCAAAGCAGATTACTAACCAGATAAAAACTCTAAAAGACACACACACACACATGCAATGAAAGCATATATACAATGAGTTTTACTACACTCAATCAAGCATAGTGACATTTGAGGTATAGCCCATTTCGGGGCTGCAATAATGGAATCCCATCATAATATACTAACTCATAGGAACTTTTTTCTAGAACATGCTTGACAATATAAGGACCCATCCATATTGGTTTGAATTTCCCTGCTCCAAGTTTATCAGATTCCTGATTGTAAAGAAAGACCAGGTATCATTCTCAGAAGATATGAGGCTTGACATTTCAATCATATTGCACCTTGATTCGTTTCTTATGAGATTCGTTAGCTAATGTGGCATCACGATGGGTTTCATATAGATGGATTAATTCCAAGAAATGTGCTTCTTCCTCAGAAGTGTCGGGCAACAGGTCAATCATAAGTTTGAGAGATGAAATTCCACATTGTATTGGTCAGATTGCTTCCAAACCATACACCAACTGAAAGGGTGTGAATCCAGTTGCATTTCTCACTAGGTTCAATATGCCCACAAGGTAGACTACATGATTAAGTTCCAGTTTTGCTTATGAGCCCCTATCATTCTCTGCAACATCTGCTTTAGGACTTTGTTGATGGCCTTAACTTGTCCATTCACTTGTGGGTAATAAGGGGCAGAACTATCATGTGACAGTCCTAACTTAGCAATCAACTAAGCCATCATGTGATTGCAAAAATGTGACCCATGATCTGTAACTATGGCTTGTGGTTCACCAAATTGGGAAACCACATGGTTAAAAAGGAAAAGAGCAGCCATTTCGCCACTGTTTTTCAATGTTGGCATCACTTCGGCCCATTTGGTAAAATAGTCAACGACAACTATAATATACACATTCCCCCTAACCGACGTGGGGTTACATGTCATGAAGTCAATGCCCCATTTGGCGAATGGTCCAACAAACAATGACTGGATGCAATGGTGCAGGTGGTGCCCTGGATTTTTGGTCATATATCTAGCATGCGTGATAGATTTTGGGTTCAATCCCCAGCGGAGTTGCCAATTTTTTTTGGAGAATTTGGTATGTATGGATAAATACTAATTCCCTAGACAAGTAGCTGTATTTAGCACAAAAATTTAAAGTATTTTATTCTTTCCCTATAAGCAATAGATAAGATGAGAAGATGATAAGACCTACTTGTAGTTATGTTTCCTCTTGTCTCCCTTGTATCGATCCTATCACTCCTTCCCATACTTAATACGCTTGAGAAGTATCTATAAACTCAACATAAAATAAAGAATTGATCAAAGAAAAAGATCTATTGAATATAAGTGAATGTAATCAGATACATTTCACACATATAAGCATTATAAAACAATACAAACACATGGGAGAAAAGTTCAAACACTTTATTGAATAGAAGAAGGAATTAAAACCATTTGTGTGTGATTCAAAGTCATTCCTCTAGCTTGAATCCCGTCCACATCACATCAAAAGCGTGACAAACTTGTAGCACTACAATACTTACTTCAAAGCCAAGTCTCATAGCAGCATTATCTCCTCACAATTCAACACAATCCAGCCCTTGATCACTTAGATGAGTGGTCAATTTATAGGGAGATGAAGGAGTTTTTGTCATAAATGGTGGCATTGAATGGCCTTCCATACTTAGAATTAATTCCATGGAGGAAGGGATGAGAGGAGAGGGTGCATCTTAACTCATTCCTCATCCATTTTCGAGCTCATGGGAGTTGATAAGTGAGGGAACCTTCTAGATGACTCCAAAAGATAAGAATATTCCCCAAACCCTATGTGAATTTTGCTCAAAATCGCCCAACATAGGTGAAATGAAGCCTAAGTGTTTTACAGACCACCCTGCCATGTACATGACTCTGCAGTACACCCTTATATGGGCCTACGTGTGATGGTCCTTTTAGAGGTCACTTCAGGATGTCTTAAAGTCATGAAACTCTCTCGAAAGGAGGCATTCAAAGGAGTGACTTGTTTAGGGCATGTAGCAACTGAAATTATGGTTTGATGAGCCCTAAAACACTAATCTAGATGATGGGATTTATGTGCCCAAATGGATCTATAACACTTGTGAATTAGAGTAAAGGTCATGACTATGAATAGGAATGAGGGTTTCATCATCATAAGAATCATAAATTGCTATTGATTCTTGAATGATGAATTCATGAAGATAAGTTTTTTCTTGAGAATGAGAATTTGTTGGAATGATTTCTGAGTTAGAGTGTTCTTCATTCCCATATGTGATTATAATTTTCTCATGAGGATTCACTTGAGAAGAAGGTAATTCAATATCCTCAATGTTAGAGTAATTATCATCAATGAGTTCACAATGTTCTCTAGAGTTCCATTGAATTTCATCTGATGTATAAAAACATGAAGGAATATGGAGTACATGTTCATTAATTCCAAAAGAATGATCAATAATTGATTTTCTATATTGATGAAAGCTAATAAAAAATTTATCTATATCAACCTCTCTTTTTTCTGAAAAACATTAATGTCAAGAGCAGATAAATTGTTATCAACAAAAATATTAGGATAGAGGTGAAAATGAGAATCATAAGTAATGAATTTAAAAATGTCTCTATTTGAGAACTCTTGTAAATTATGTTCATTGTAAATTTCAGAATCCATATCATTGCTTTGTGTACTTGTGCTTTCTTGAATATTGTTAGTTAGCTACTCTGAATTTAGTATTTGATCATTATGATCAAATTCAGATTTTTGCATAGTAGATTGTGTATTACTGATAGTTTCAACTTATGCTTGTACTTGCTAATTTGCAATCTGATTTTCTGAATCTAATGCACAGTAATTTTCGGATTTCAAGGCAGTCTTTTCTCCATGATTGTTGTTAATGTCTTCTTGAATTTGAATAAAATTATTATCCAAGTTTTGTTATTTAGATTCACTAACATGTGAAGGTACATCATGATCATTATTAACACTATAGGCAGTGTGCACTAAATGAAGGAATTGATCATACATAGTAGAGGCAACCTCATCATCATTAGTTTGCACCTCCATATTGGAATTCTCAATTATGTTAGTAAAATTGGAGGAAGATTGAGGAAAGCTTGAAATAATTTCACATGGATTATAATTGGGAGGAAGAGAACAAATATGTTCAAACCAATATAATAATTCCTCTTCTGAAGGTTTATCTTCAATTTTAAATCTTAAACAATTTAAATGAAATCAAATGGAAAAGTGAATGACAAACACATTTTCAAACCTTCATAGACTTTCAATTTTGTCACATACCTGTTCATAATCATAGCCATCAAATTTATAAAGGAAAATTGTGACAAATTGATTCCAACTATGAATAGAGGCAACTGGAGGAGTTTCACACAAGGTTTTAGCTTTTCCTGAGTATGAAAGAGTAAAAATCCTACATAAAATACCTTTACCAATTCCTTGAAAAGTAGAATTTGAATTTTTTTTGAATAAATTGAAAGGCAGGATCAAATGCAGAAAAAATCTTCTTACCGTTATACTTTACCTTTGACAAGTGTCTTACTATTTATGGTGGAGTATTGGCAGAGGCATGTCCAAAAATACAACTCCAAATTGGGAGTTTGAGAGGAGCCATTGTAATTAAATAAAACTTTGAAGTACAAAACTCCAAAGGATAACAAGTCTTCAACCCTCCTTCTAGCGTAAAATATGTTGAGGACTTGAAATTATCACCTTCAACATTATGAGGGAGACCAGCCAGTCTAGACCTTAAAGAAACTCCTTTTCTGTTTTGAATGATGGTTATGATTGGTTTAACTAGGTCATGTTACCTTCTCCCTATTGCTATCGATTTAAGAATTATCTTTAGTTACCAATAGGTAGGTACATTGGATCGATTATTCTTGTTGATCAGGCAAGATAATGACCCTTAAGCTACTTTTTATGGTACATCCAAACGACTCTAAATCTTTGCCTCTTAAAAAGAGGACAACTAGAATGGAAAAGGTATGATAACACATCCAAGGTCTAATATAAGATGAATTAATCTAACCTATCGTGATTGAAGGAAAGGGGAATCCTTCTCTCAATTGAGAGAAAATTAACTTAATGGGGAAAAGAAGCTTTAAAGAATTGGAATTAAGATGGAGGAATTAAATTAATGAGATAGCTCACAAAATCTGATTCCTTATTAACACAAATACCAACAATTAAACACTTTGTAAATAGTTACATAAGATCCTATTGAAAATATATTCAATTCCATATTTATCATATACATAAGAACCAAAAAGATTTATGATGAATTGTTGAATTGTTGAATTAGTTCGAACAAAACGTCGTGTAGGCAAATAAATAATTATTATCCTAAATCATAAGATTGCTTTCCGATCTAAGACTATAACTATTCGTTCCAACGCAAACTTCAATTTTCATATTATATTTAAAATAAAGCCTATACAAGAGTCTAAGAAGATTTTTAAATGAACTAACACTCAAGATTCAGCAATAGTGCATGAATCTTATTATTAATTCACACATTTGAAATATAAATTGAAATACTGATATAAGAATTCATTTCGATTAAATTTTGTAAACAGTAGTGCTAAACATCATTAACTAAAATAAAGATTTATTAATAAATGAAATCAAATTATAGATCCTCACAGTCTGGTAGTATCCCACAATCCTAAGAGCTTGCAATTGATCTCTTCTTGCAGAAATGACCTCCTCCTTACATCAATCGTGCATAATAAACAAGAGTTTCTCTACAAACAAATAGAGTACAACAATACATATCCTTCCTCCCCCAGGATTTGAATCCTAATTCCCCTACCTACAACTCTAAATCCTAATTACAATAGTGCTTTTAGGAATTTTAGAGTTGCAGAGAAAAGAAGCCCCTAATACATGTTACAATCTACTATTTATAATTAAAAAAGAAGAATTATCCACAGGAAACGTTGTTGAGGAGTAGTTATGTTTAATGAATTTCCATTGGTCAAAAATATCATTCTTATCTTGCTGGAGCCTTCTCATTGATTGAGATCTTCTTCCCTTAATCTCTTCAATTGTTTTCCTACAAAAACAAATCAAAATTAAATTAAAATGCAACAATAAAATCAAAATAAAAAATCTAAAATTAAAACATATCTAATCAAATTTAATTTAAAAACAATTTAGAAAGAAATCAGAGCTTTCTATTGATTCCTGTGAGGATTTAATTGGTCAAGGAGATTATTGATGAATGGATCTGCACTTAGAAGAAACCATGGGAAAATGCGAATGCAGAAAATTAAACTCAGAAAATTAATTTTATTAAAAATTCAATTCTTGGTCTTCTGCTGGATTGTAGGCCCAATAAATGATCAAACCTAGTAATGAAACTACTTTATAAATTTTCTCCATGATTTTATCTTTCCAATGAGGTATCCTCGACCTCATTTGGCCAAGTAAAACTCAATTTAGGAGCTTCTAAAGTTAGAGTATTAAAATTCCCAGAATTCTGGAAATTTTGTTGCCTCAGCTAAAAATCATTTTTAATTAAATTCTAATCCTAAATTTAATTATAGTTATTAATTAAATTAATTTTGATTACAAACTAAATTAATTATTTACAATTAATTATTAACATAAATTAATTATATAAAAATGATTTAAAGGAAATTTATTAAAATATAATAATATTATATTAATATTATAACTAAAATTATATTAAAATTATAATAAATATTATAATTATAATATAATTATTGTAACAAAAATATAATATTTTATATAAAAATTTAAAATACAAACCATTGGAATCAACCAAAGACGAAAATTCAAAATAATTAAAACAAAACCCAGATTACGTGAAGAGTGAAGTTATATGGAGGAGAGGATTAATGAGAGAGGTATAAGCAGTGGAGGGTTATGGAGGAATAAGGGAAGTCAATAGAGGGTGGAGTGATAAGCATGAGGTAGATGGAGGGATAAGGAGATGTGAGGGGGAGGTAAGGTGGGTGAGTCGGGAGATATAAGGAGAAAACGAGAACCATATAATAAAACAAAAAACTCATCGCATTTTTCTAAATTGCAAAATCGTGGATTCTTCAATGAGGTGTTTTAAAATTATGTGATATGCGATATGCACTATCAATTTTTTATCGCATCACAAATGTTCATCGCATCGCAAATTTTCATCACATGATTCTTACATAGCATTTTTTCGAAGGAAGAGGAGGGATGTGAAATGGGGCCCATGTGGATTAACAATCCTACAAATTGGATTACAACCACTTTGCAATTTTGAATTTTTAGGTTTGGCGATTTGTTTTAAAATAATAAATTAGAATAAATTACCAAAGTTCCAAAAATACTTTTTTTAACTGTTCTACAATTTGGCTAGGTCATTTTGTAGGACTATTAGTGAAAAATGAAAAAAAATGAAAAATATTGACTAAGAGTTCAATATTTACAATAAATGCATTATTGAACTAAATTAGTTGTAAAATTTGAAATATTGTATGTTTTATACATTTTTAAACCTAGGCAACACAAATGATCAAACTTCAAAAGAGTTCCATTTACAAACCGATTGACCAAATGAGGTGAAACAAGGATCAATGGAAAGCTTGCTAAAAATCGAATTCAACAAAGTAATCACTACATAAATTCAACAAAAATGAAAAAATGGAAGAATTGTAGGACACTTAACTAAATAAAAATCATAAAAGGTGTTTAACCAAGAATTTATAGAAAGGGTCCCCATTATTTGAAGTAAATAAGTAAAATATAGGGGGTGTTTGGTTTTTCCCTACAACAATGGCGACACATGGGAGAAGAATGAGTTATCTCTGGTTGGAGATAATGAATTTTGATTTACCCAAAAGGTTAAAAATAATGGAGATCGCAAGAACATCTAATAGTAAAATGTTTCCATAGGTCCCACATGGAAATATTAAGTTATACGAGTTTGTGAAGATAATTACTTAAAGCATATTCGAGTGAAAGTCATGAATCCAAATTTGGGAAAATTTATTTTAAAGTTACCTCGTATGAAAAATAGAAGAAGGTGTGGACAAGAGTTTTTTGATAAAGCATATATCCATTTTATGAATGGTCTCTCACATCACTTCGCTACCAGCAAGCCTAAACAATACCTCGGTGAAGTTGCTTTTTATGCCATACAAGCCTAGCCCCATTGCCATTGGGCATCCATAGCCCCAACTGGTTCACTTGTATTTCCCCTACCTCTTCTTAATCACTCTTTTGATAAGCTCATTTTGCAAGATTTTAGTCTATGATGTATTTGAGTGTAAGAGGTGGGAAGGTAATAGAGAATTATGTTTAATGGACATAATACTTTCATAATGTTGACTCCAAGTTCTTAACTTGCGATTACCAATCAGAGGGTTTTATAATGCGGAGGGGTGGAAGGGATTCATTATATTAAACTCAAATCAGTTCTTTCCTTGAAAAAGTAAACTCAATCACTTAGTAAGGATGTGTGTTCCTCTATGAAAAATATTTTAAAGTAAAAGGACCTTATGGTTCCATAAGGAATGCCTTTAATGATAAAGGAGATTCACTGATATAGGCAGAGTTAAGATTTTCCTATGTATGTCAATTGATGTTGGGTGAGGAAGAGGACTTTCTCATAAATGATGGCAGAGTCACCACAATCAAATAAAATCAAAACCAAAATAAAAGGAAAATAGTTCCAAAAAAGAAATCAACAAACTTTTAAAAATGTAAAAATGATGAAAGTAAAAGCTAAAAGAAAAATCTAAAAGAAAAATCCTAAAAAATAATCCCAACAAGACTTTTTATACCAATCTCTCAACAAAAAGAAGTAGAAGAAGATAATCATGTGAAAGTTCCTTCTTATGTTGATATTTAGATAAATTTTATCTTGTATAGTTATAAAAGTTTAGGTTTCATAGAACAGTGACGATAAAATTCATCCACAATGAAAAAAAGTTTATGTCTGGTGTCAATCTTCTTGTTTCAAAGAAAAAACTTGCAAAAATCATCTTAACCATTTTATAATAAATGGAATTCTTAAAGAAACAAACTAAAAGTTCAAAACTCCCCAGTTTACCTAATTTGATGAGGATCATTACTTCTTCTCTTAAGAATCTAAAACAAAAATGAACAAAATGGAATGGACTTCAAAACTGATTTGGTAGAGGTGCGTACATGAAGACCTATAAAATAAGAGTTCAAGATGAACAAAACTAAAAGAAAATAAATCTGAAATTAAAAGTAAAGTAATGAAAATAAATAAAAGTTGACACATGAAACGTACCATTGGAGAATTGAATTTAATATTACCTGAGAGGTATCATTTTCTCCAACAAAATATAACTTCTTCCTTTAATTATAATTAAAAGCATGAAGAAGTTTTGTTGACCCAAAATCATTATTTATTAAATTTAATCTAAAGTGAGTAGAAAACTTAGAAGAAATGAATGTTTCATGTTCAAGGAATAAAAAATAAACCAAATCCATCAGAAATGATAATGAGGTTATGCTTCTTAATGAATCATAGTGATGGGTGTTCCCTTTTTATTTTCCATTCTGTATTTATATCAGCCTCATTATATTGAAGTTGATTCAAAATCCCAAATAATGTATCAATTATATATATGAAGATGATATGAATCTTTTTATGATAAGTCTGGGGTGAAATATCAAAATTCAAAATAAAAGAGAATTCAATAATGAATTAACCATGATCTATTACCTTTACTTGTTCCAAATTCTTTACGAATTGCTACATTTACCGTAATGGATGCTCAAGAATGCCTTTGTAGTAAATGAAGATGCTCACTAAAAGATGATTGAGATAATAAAATGTGAATTCAATAACAAATAGAAAGGCAAAAATGTAAATGAACCACAAGTGAAGAAATTTCGGATTAGCGAATTTAATTGTCAAGAAGAGTAAAAGAGGCCCATGTGCATATATCATCAAGAATTTATATTCCTTTAGTTAGAAATCCATCCCTATGAATGAATACTTGGATTTCACAAAATTGTGATTGAATCATATCCAAGTTTTGGATCATAATGATAACATTAAGGTAGCATATATATATATATTCAAATATAATCAGACAATACCTCATGTCAACATAGTGAATTTTTACTTCGCTAAATGTAATGGATATGATAATGAAAGAAAAGGAAATGAGAAGCTTGAAGAAGTAAATATTAGAATTTGTTTTAAGTGTTTCTGATATAACACAAATCCAAGAGTATAATAAGACAACAAATTTGAAATACTAAGAAAAATCTCGAAAAATGAGAAGCAACGGATTGGGATTTCAACTTCATCAACTTAGAGGCTCTGAATCCTTTTGAAAGAAATGAATATGACTAAATGGAAAAAAATTGGCAAATATAGTGCAATGTTTCGACTCATATTTTTTATTTAAATATTTGGAACAAGCATAGATAAGCTCATGGATAAGATCATTCACTGTAAGAATTTTGTGCAAAAATTTCCTCTATTTGTAGCAAATTAGAGTGATAATAAGCATATTTATTTTATTTTAGTTGTGCTGATGAGAGACAAAGTATGATCATTTACCCATATCATAAATTCCCGAGATTTGTCACATGTGAGCATCATCGGAGACAAGTATCAACGGAATATTATGGTTATACCTCTGAAACATGTGATATTATGACCCTCCAATCAGCCTTGATTGAAGATATGAGAAGAAATGAATATGAGAGGTCCTTTATCGGAGTTTCAATATTGGGTGTGTGAAAGGAGAATAGCTGATTAAAAGTCGCGATATGATTAGTGGGAAATTATCTCGGGAATCTTGCATCAGAGGTTTTCCTATTGGGAGTTTTTAACAACTGCTTCCAATCAAATGTTGCAATAGAGAGGTTTTGCGATATGGATGACATGATATTTTGAAAAGGTTTAAGATAGATTGGAGGGGATGGGAATATGATGGGTTTAAAAGTATTTGCAGTATACTCATTTAAAAGCCTCCAATATGTGATTTGCAATATGTGACATGGTATATTTGTGGGACTGACTTTGGGTTTTATAAGATATTGACGATTAGAAGATTTGGAAAGAGTACAGGCTAAAACATTGTTAATAAGCAGATGGGTGGTTTGGATCGGACCCGATATTTTTTATTATATGGATTTGATTTCATATTGGATCCAATACATTGGAACTTTTAAACATATTCCTAAATCAAAATTTTGATTTATGAATGCATGCATATTCTTTTGAAACCGAATTTGAATGTCATATCAGGTCTAGGGGTTGTATGGACATCGCAATATTTCAACTGATGATTTATGATATGTCCCAATTTTGGGATGCTTCGATAATTCTACATGGGAATCTGGCAGGATTGGGACCTTTTTAAAGTATTCAATTCAAAAGGAAGTACCCAACTTAATTTTTCTTTTTTACAAAAAAACCCCATTTAATAATTTAATTAACGATCAGATTATTCAATTGGAGGAAGATGTTATCCCAAATTTCTTATGAGGGGAGTTGTGATATTGTAATGATCCAATATGAATCTTCTGATATAGTATTTGATGGTCTAAATGGAATTTTAATGAATATAAGCAAAATTTAAGGAATCCTCAAATTCTAATAAAACAACTAATACTTTCCTCAACATGTTGGTGATTTAAAAATAGCTGCTTGCATGTTTCAAGTATCCAAAATCAAAGCAATGAAGACCTGCAAAAGAAATAGAACAAAAATAAGGAATAAATTGTGATAAAGAAAAACTGACAATAGATGAAGATGAAATTGTAATGCACAGCTAGAAGAATTTTAATTTGTAGGTTTACCTCATGAATCGTCAAGTTTTCACATGTATTTCTCAAAACTTGCATATGTTCAATATCATCTATTTATTTAATCTAAAATTCTAGGTAATGAACTTCCAGATTGCATCCACCTCAAATTTACATTAAGGGACAAGAGCGTTGACAATGAGATTTTCAGAAGTACTCGTGAATCAAGAATTTCCAAGCCATGGTAATTCTTTGGATTTTCTTCATACATGATTAATGTGATGAAGCTTTGCAAAAACAAGACAATTAAGTGGTTCATAAGCTTTGTAAAAACAAGACAATCAAGTGGTTCATAAGCTTCTAATATGTTCTAAGCCACTTTGTCAGAAAAGGAAAAGGGATGCCAAAATACTCAGATTCATTACTTTCTTATTTAAAAATATGAATAAGGGAATAAATGCAAATATAAAAAGAATATAATATAAATTAATCTCTCCCTAATTGCTAACTAAATGAATGGAAACATGGCTAGCAAAAGTCATACTTCCAATGTAATCATTCTGTCATTTTGGTTCTTGCATGTATGTCTAGATAAAAAATTAGTAAAAAAATAAAAATAAACTAAATGAACTAAATATGAGTGCATAATGTACATTTATTGCTAGTCAACTTAGAGGAAGGAACTTATTTACAATCACCTTCTTTTGAAATGTCTTTTCTAGCTGAATTTCAATCAAATCATAGAAATCTGGATGGATTTCCATTAATGATTGGGAGAGGTTCAGAAGAGGGAATGACAAGCCAAATTATGGATAAGAAATTTTAGACATTATGGGTTGTAAAAGTTTGTTAGTCCTATGTATATATGTTAAATCATTAATAATCTTCTGTGAAGGAAAAAATTCCAAATGTGTTTGAAATGGGGCAATGAAGTATGCATCGAAATCTGTTATATTCAATAGAAGATCATTAATAGAATTAGATTGTTGGTCATATTGTGAAAATACATTCTTTTGTTGGCACTTCTTTTGAGAAGAAAGAAGCATTTGATAACAGATGACCATCAATGGAAACTAGAAGAGAAAGAGATCTTGATGTTCATGATTGTGATTTGTAACTTCATTTTCTCATTCAACCAATGGATCAATTAAGTTTTCATTAGTGAACTGCTTAATATTCCAGCATAAAGTATCTAAAATTGAAAAATGAAATGAGGGAACAAATATGAAATTAAAAAAATAAATGAAGGAACAATAATAAAATTAAGTCATTATTGGTACAACTAGTGTTACAGCACAAATGAGACTGATTTGAAATTATTTTTTTTTTCACAAGAATTAGCTAGAATTATGCAATTAGAATGATTTCCAATGCCAACTTGTGAATTAGAGTAAATATCACGAATATGAATAGGAATGATGGTTTGATCATCATAAGAATCATAAATTGGGATTGATTCTTGAATGCTAAACTCATGAAGATAATTTTTTGCTTGAGAATGAGAATTTGTTGGAACGATTTATGAGTTAGAGCATTCTTCATTCCCACATGTGATTTTAATTTTCTCATGAGGATTAACTTGAGAAGAAGACAAATCAATATCCTCAATGTCAGAGAAATTATCATAAATGAGTTCACAATATTCTGTAGAGTTTTTTTGAATCTCAATCGATGTATCAAAATTGGAAGGAATATGGAGTGCATGTTCATTAATGCCAAAGGAATGATAAATGATTTATTTTCTATCTTGATGAAAGCTAATCGACAATTTATTTATATCAACCTCTCTTATTTTTGAAATAATGTTAATGTCAAGAGGGGATAAATTGGTATCAACAAAAATATCAGGATAAAGGTGAAAATGAGAATCAAAAGCAACAAATTTAAAAATATCTCTATTTGAGAACTCTTGTAAATTTTGTTGATTGTAAATTTCAGATTCCAGATCATTCCTTTGTGTACCTGTGCTTTCTTGAAGATTGTTAGTTGGCTGCCCTGAATTTAGTATTTCATCATTATGATAAAATTCAGATTTTTGTATAGTATATTGTGTATTACTGCTAGTTTCAACTTCTGCTTATGGTTCGATTTGCAATCTGATTTTCTAAATCTAATGCACAATAATTTTCAGATTTCAGTGTTTTCTCCATAATTGTTATCAATGCCTTCTTGCATTTCAATAGAATTATTTTCCAAGATTTCTGATTGAGATTCAATAACATGTTAAGGTGCATCATGATCATTATTAACACTGTAGGTGTGTCACTAAATGAAGGAATTGATCATAGACAGTAGAGGCAACTTCATCATCATTAGTTTGCACCTCCATATTGAAATTCTCAATTATGTTAATAACATTGGAGTAAGATTGAGAAAAGCTTGAAATAATTTCACATGGATTATAATTGGGAGGAAGAGAACAAATATGTTCAAACCAATCTAATAATTCCTCTTTCAAAGGTTTATCTTCAATTTTAAATTTTAACAATCTAAACGAAATCGAATGGCAAAATCAATGAAAGACTCATTTTCAAGACTTCGTAGATTTTCAATTTCGTCACATACCTGTTCATAATCATAGTTGTCAAATTTATAGAGGAAAATTGTGACAAATTGATCCCAACTGTGAATAGAGGCAACTGGAAGATTTTGACACTAGGTTTTAGCTTTTCTTGAGTATGAAAGAGTAAAATTCCTGCATATAATACCTTCAAAAATTCCTTGAAAAGTAGAATTTGAATTTTTTTGAATAAATTTAAAGGCGTGATCAAATGCAAAAAAGATATTCTTATCGTTAAACTTTATCTTTGAAAAGTGTCTTACTATTTCTGGTGGAGTATTGTTAGATGCACGTCTAGAATTACAATTCCAAATTGGAAGTTTGAGAGGATCCATTGTAATTAAATAAAACTTTGAAATACAAAACTACAAAGGACAACAAGTCTCTAGCCCTCCTTTTAGCAAAAAATATGTTGAGGACTCGAAATTATCACTGTCAACATTATGAGGGTGACCACCCACTCTAAACCTTAAAGCAACTCCTTTTCCATTTGGAATGGTGGTTTTGACTGGTTTAACTATGTCTAGTTACATCCTTCTCCCTATTGCTATGGGTTTAAGATTTTTCATTAGTTACCAATAGGTAGGGACATTGGATCAATTCTTCTTGCTGATCAGGAAAGAGAATGACCCTTAATCTACTTTTGATGGTACAACCAAACAACTCCAAAGTTTTTCCTTTTAAAAATAGGACTTTTATAATGCAAAAGGTATGATAACACATCCAAGGTCTAATATAAGATGCAATTAAGCTAACCTACATTGATTGAAGGAAATGGAAATCCTTCTCTTAATCGAGAGAAAATTAACTTAATGGGGAAAAGAAGCTTTAAAGAATTGGAATTAAGATGGAGGAATTAAATCAATGAGCTAACTCACAAAATTTCATTCATTATTAACACAAATAACAACAATTAAACACTTGGTAAATACTTACATAAGAGCCTATTGAAAATATATCCAATTTCTTATTTATCATATACATAAGAACTAAAAGGATTCATGATGAATTGTTGAGTTGGTTCGAATAAAACATCATGTATGCAAATAAATAATTATTATCCTAAATCATAAGATAGCATGTTCATCTAAGACTATAACTATTCGTTCTAATGAAAAATTCGGTTTTCATATTATATTTAAAGTTAAGCTTGTAGAATAGTTTAAGCATACTTTTAATTGACACTCAAGATTCAACAATAGTGCAGGACTCTGATTATTAACTCACGCATTTGAAATATAAATTGAAAGACCCTAAATAATAATTCATTTCAATTAGATTCTAAACATCATTAATTGAAATAAACCTTTATTGATAAATGATATCAAATTACATATCCTCATAGTCTAGGAGTAGTGCACAATCCTAAGAGCTTGCAATTGATCTCTTCTTGCAAAAATGACCTCTTCCTTACACCAATAGTGCATAATGTACAAGAGTTTCTCTATAAACAGATAGAGTACAAAAATATAAATCCTTCTTCTCCCAGGATTCAAAGCCTAATTCCCCTACCTACAACTCTAAATCCTTATTACAATAGTGATTTTAGGAATTTCAAAATTGCAGAGAAGAGAAGCCCCTAATACATGTTACAATCTACTATTTATAAATTCTTACAAAAAGAATTCTCCACAGGAAAAGTTGTTGAGGAGTAGTTCCTGTTTAATGAATTTTCATTGGTCCAAAATATCATTCTTCTCTGGCTTGAGCCTTCTCATTGATTGATATCTTCTTCCCTTAATCATTTCAACTGTTTTCCTACAAAACAAATTCAAAATTAAATTAAAATGCAACAATAAAATCAAAATAACAAATCCAAAATTAAAACATATCTAATCAAATTTAATTAAAAAAACAATTTATAAAGAAATAAGAGATTTCTATTGATGCCTGTGAGGATTTAATTGGTCAAGGAGATCATTGACGAATGGATCTGCACTCAAAAGAAGATGTGCGCAAATGAGAATGAAAACAATTAAACTGAAAAAAATTGGTTTTGTTAAAAATTCAGAGCTTGATCTTCTATTGGATGTTAGACCCAATAAGTGATCAAATCGGGTAACTAAACTACTTCAAAAATGTTTTCCACGATTTTATCTTTCCAATGCGTTGTCCTGGGCCTCATTTGGCCAAGTAAAACTCCATTTATGAGCTTCTAAAATTAAAGTATTAAAATTGCGAGAATTCTGGAAATTTAGTTGCATGGGCTAAAAATCATTTTTTTTTAATTAAATTCTAATCCTAATTAAATTATAATTATTAATAATAATTGTAATTAATCGTAATTACAAACTAATTAATTATTTACGGATTAATTATTAACAAAAATTAATTATATAAAAATGATTTAAGAGAAATTAATTAAAATAATATATTATATTAATATTATAATTCAAAATATTAAAATTATAAATATATAAATATTAAATTATATATAATATATTATAATACAAATATAATATTTTATTAAAAACTTATAAATACAAACCATTGGAATCAACCAAAGACCAAAATTAAAAATAATTAAACAAAACCCACATTATGTGAGGGGTGGAGTTATATGGAGAAGAGGGTTAAGTGAAGGAGGTATAAGGAGTGGAGGGTTATGGAGGAATAAGGGAAGTCAATGGATGGTGGAGTGATAAGGATGAGGTGGATGGAGGGATAAGGTGACGTGAGGGTGAGGTAAGGCGGGTGATTCGGGAGATAGAAAGAGAAAAAGAGAACCATATGATAAAACCAAAAACTCATCACATTGTTTTAAATCTCAAAATCGTGGATTGTTAAATGAAATGTTTTAAAATTATGCGATATGCAATATATGCTATTGAAAACTTTTATCGCATCCCAAATGTTCATCGCATCACAAATTTTCATCGCATGATTCTTGGATCACATTTTTTGGAAGGAAGAGGAAGGATGTGAAGTGGGGCCCACATGGATTAACAATCCTACACATTGGACTACAACCACTTTGCAATTTTGGGGTTTTAGGTTTGGTAATTGTTTTAAAATAATAAATTGGAATAAATTACCAAGGTTCGAAAAATGCATTTTTTAACCGTTCTACAATTTGGTTGGGTCATTTTGTAGGACTGTCAATGAGAAATGAAAAAAATTAAAAATATCAACTAAGAGTTTAATATTGATAGTAAATGTACCATTGAACTAAATTAGTTGTAAAATTTGAAATACTTTATATTTAATACATTTTTTAGCCGAAGTGACACAAATGGTCAAACTTCAAAGGAGTGTCATTTACAAACCGGTTGACCAAATGAGGTGAAACAAGTATCGATGGAAAGCTTGCTAAAAAGGTAATTCAACAAAAATGAAAAAGTGGCAAAATTGTAGGACACTTAACTAAATAAAAATCATAAAATCTTTTTAACCAAGAATTTATAGAAAGGGTCCTCATTATTTGACGTAAATAATTGAAAAATGAAGGGTGTTGGGTTTTTCCATCCAACACACCCATAGTACTTATTGGAGATTTATAACTTAGCTCGTGGTAGTATTTACACCCATATACATATACAGACATATATCAAAACATCAACAAGACATATGAAAAACATATACGGACATCAAACCTGGAAAAAATTCTTTGTCTCAATCAACAAACAATGAAGGATACAGGGCCTGCATCTGATCTTCCATCTCCCATGTAAATTCTTTAGGCCCAAAGTGCTTCCACTACACTTTAACTTTCTCTATGGCTCTATTCTTGAGGATGAGATGTTTTTGCTGCAATATGCACTAAGGCTTTAGTTGAAACTCTCCTTCTTGTTCTACCTGCAATATAGACCAATCAATAACATGATCAACATCCTTTATATACTACTTAAACAATGAAATATGGAAAAAATCATGGAATTTCAATGTTGGAGGCAGTGCAAGTCGATATGCCACTAGTCCAATATTCTCAAGGATCTCAAAATTCCTGCAATACCATGATGCCAACTTAGCACATGAACCAATCCTCAAAGAGCTTTTCTTAGGCTTGATGTGCAAATACACATGTTTACCAACCCGAAGCTCCTTGAACAACCTATTCATATCTAAAATATAGCTCTTTTTCCTATCTTGGGATACCTTCAAATTCCTCTTTATAACCTGCATTTCATGCTCCTTGTCTACTAGCATATCTAGTCCAATAAGTACCATGCTTAATGGACCACTCCAGTTGATAGGAGTATTACAACTCCACCCATATAATGCCTCGAAAGGACTCATCCTCAATGACTCTTGATAACCATTTGTGTATGCAAACTCAATGAAAGGAAGACATTCCTCCCATTTCCTCTACTGGTGCATCGCGTACATCCTCAACATATCCTCGAAAATCATATTGACCCTCTTTGTATGTCCATCTATCTGCAGATGATAATCTGTACTGAAGGCCAACTATGTACCCAAGCCAACAAATAGCTCCTTCCAGAACGTGGAAGTTAACTTCACATCTCTCTCTGACACAATCTTCTTTGGAACACCATGCAACCGAACTATTTCTTTGATGGAAACCTGTGCTACCTCACTGGCTGAATATGTAGTCTTTATTGGAATGAGGTGAGATACCCTACTCAACTAGTCAACCACAACCATAATAGAATCATGTTGCCTCACTTCCCTTGGAGTACGTGTGATGAAATCCATGGAAATGACCTCCGATTTCCATTTCAAAATCACTATAGGCTGTAGTAAACCACCTTGATGCTTACATTCTGCCTTTACCTGTTGACAATCTAGGCATCTAGCCACGAACTCTACCACTTCCTTCAACAAATTCGGCTAATAGTAGAGCTTCTTCACCTCTTTCAAAGTCTTCTAATATCTTGGATGACTCAAGTATGGATTGGTGTGAAACTCCCTCAAGATAAGATTCTTGAGCTCACTGCAATTCGACACATAGATCCTATCCCTGAATCTCACCAAACCATCTGCCGTAAGACAATTGCTTGTATCTTGATCACCTGTACCTATACGTTGTTGTAACCTGTGCATGATCTCCATGTATTTTTCATCCTGATGTCCTCCCTGCAATATCCTATCCTATAACTCCATCCCATAAGAGAAAATAGATGTTATATGATTTACCTGTACCTTCCTCCTAAGAGCATATGCAACCCAGTTTTCCTTCCCTTTGATAGATCTGATCTCGAACTCAAACTTGTTAAGGATAGCTAACCATATATCTTTCCTGACATTTATATTTGGTTGGTCAAATAAATACCTCAACCCAATGTGATCACTCATCAACACAAACCATCTACCAAGAAGATAGTGTCTCCACATCTTCAATGAATGTATGATCGCTGCCAACTCAAGATCATGTGTTGGGTAGTTATGCTCATGCTCATTCATTTTCCGTGACTCGTAGCACACTACTTATCCTTCTTGCATGAGAACTTAATCTGAATTTGGAATATTATATTTCTATGATAAAATCCTCATCACAATACAAAAATGTGCTTGAGTTTTGTACTCCAAAATAACAAGTAAAAACATAAGTTTTTATGTGTGTTTTCTTATGTTAAATTCATTAAAATATTTAAACATGAAATCAAAATGTTAAAAGGAAGTATGCATCAAGCAATAATACACCAGCCATTGTTAGAGGAGTTCACTCCTCCTAGGATACATCTCCTTCGACTAGCTCAAATGGCATGACGCCTTCTCATTATGCACAATGTCTAGAAAAATAAGAGTACATAAAGTGTTGAAATTGAATAGTTAGTTTCTCCTTCAAAGAAACAACTTCTACAAGAGTTCTCACTCCATACACATGTTAACCTATAGTCAAACATGTAAATCTTTAGCAAACATAGGCATCTTACACTAAGACCCCAAACTCCAACTTCAAGGAGCATAAACAGTACCACACTGCACCTAAAGTACCTAAACAAGTCTCTTCTCCAAAACAAATATAGAGAAAAGAGGAATAAAATCTACAACATTGATATAATGGATGTTGCAGAAAGCACATGGAGGCTGGAAAACCCCTGCAAGGTCATCTCCATCTTCAAACTCCTCCATAAACTGAATCAACACTCTAGTTGACCATGACACCTATAGGTTTCAATTTGCAGAAATCCTATCTAGAAGTTCTCATTTGATCCCAAAACCTACTCCAATAACTCCAACATGTCAAAAAGTAGATCTCTAGCCTCTTTTTGCATCCAATTTGGTCAAAAACTAGAGAAGTTATGACCTCTCCTAGTTTTTCCACTATTCCCTCTACAAAAAGTGCAAAATTCGGCATCATCCTACCAATTCTACCCATTTTTTGCTAATGGAGAGACAAATTCAACAGATTTAAGGTGGATTTGTAGTACCGTTAATTTTTCCTCTAAGGCCATAAAACAAAAAACTCGGTCATAGGGGAACATGCACCCATGGGCTAGGCCCCAACACTAGCCCCCTCCCTTTGACGGTCACAGTAACTGTTTGCAAGCATGTTGACATGTGGTTCATTGGTCTAGTAGTTTGTTTGGCTGTCAATGGTGGCAGTGACCATGGTGGTCACATCAAATAATCTACAGTTGGTAGTTTCGGTGTTCACATGGGGGGCGATTAAGTCCACCTTCTCCCCATATCTCGCTGCAACAAAATTTAAATACAACTCGTCACCATGGTTAAGACTCAATGTGACAACTCGTTGCTAAGTCATTGCGCTGCTAAGGGAGGTCGCGGGGTTGAGCCCAACCTTCGCCCTGTCCACCATGCCAAAATTTTAATAGGCCATTAGGAGGACATGTGGCGGCCTTAGGCTTAGCCACATGCTGCCAACTCATTGGCCTGAACCAAAAACACATGGACCAATAGGAAAATTCCAACTCAACAAAATATTTTGAGAATATTCCACAAATATTCCAAAAATATTCCCCTTGTCACCTAGGTGGTACAAATTCTTGTCAGCATCCCTATTAGCCACCTATGAATCTTTTACATGTTTGACAAAGTGAACAAATCACGTTTCTGGTTCCACGCCATTCTGAGAACTTTGAATTTTTGGCAAATTTTGAGCTCCTGATCACTCTTCCCCACTGAAAACTTTTGGTCTCCAAAAGTTCACTTTCAATTGTTTAGCATTTGAAGGCACAATTCCTTCATTTTTACAAACTCGATCCAATCGATGATTGTAGTGCCTTGAATTGTACTTGTCTTGTCCTTTTCTCAAGCTGAACTTAAAATATAACTTGACCAAAGAATTCAAGTTCAATGTTCTTCTTGGCTTGTCCATCTTGCTATGGTCATCCACAACAACATCCTTGCCAAGAAGAATTCCAAGGCTCTCTTTTGCAAAATCCTTATCAAGGATAAAAATCCCAAAAAGACTTTGAAAAATGAACCAAAACAAGTTTCACATAGTGAATACTTGTATAAATTGAGTTCTTAACACATTTGTAACATACTGAATGTGTTGCAACTACTCATACAATAGTTTTAAAATGCTTTCTTAAACTACAAATAGAAATGCATTTTACAAGATGGAATAAACTTGACTAAAAAAATTTCCATTCAAATTGACTATCAACAAGCCAAACTAGCATAATAATGCCCAAAGAAGACATTGTTGCGTATAATTGATTTATTTATGAACATCACTTTTACAAATTACCCAGTTATGGGGATATGCAACAAGTGAAAAAAAAAATTACAAACTTCAGCTAGACAAATAGTCTACCCATTTCTTACCCAACCAAGTAAATGAGCCATCTATTTGAATTTTTTCTTCTTGCGCTTGCATAATTTGCTTGCTCTTGCTAGGATGATGTTGTGGAAATAGTTTCCAACACTTCTCGACCCAATGCCCATTGATATTGCAGTGTGTGCAAAATTTATTTTGAGCTTCTCTTGGCTCACATGTCTTTAACCTTGGATGAGATTTTCCCTTTTAGGTCTCAATTCGATTAGACATGAACATCTTCTTGATGATTAATTTCCTTTAATCGTACTTACTATATAATGGTTATATGAAAGGAAAACGGTGCATGGAAACAAATTCCTCAACATGTTATTCAAATCAACATGTTATTTTCCATTATAAAAATCATTTGAATTAATAGGATGATTATACCTCTTTTTGTTGTCCTTTGGCTTACGCTTATTGTGTGAGGAACTTGCATGGAAAGAAGAACTTAACTTTGTTTCTTCTTCAAATTTTTCATCTCTTTAGAGATGTTTTTCACTTCAAGTCCTCCTTAAGCTTGAGGAAATAAGTAGGTACCAATTCTGGATGCAAATCCCAACATCTTGCCTCCTCATGTTCTCTTTTATGGCAAAAGGAACACGATACCCATGAGTTGTCTCTAGAAGACGATTCTATTTTTGCAACATAACCTAAGCCTTTGTATTTAGGCCTCTCCTTTGCCTCAGTGGGATTTTTAATTCCTTGAAGGTTCACTCCAAGGTCTCCTCCCTTGTAACCCATCTTGTTCAAGAGATTGGATCCAATGCCTTTAATATGTTTTTCAAAGGCTGCAAATGTATTTACATCAACACTTTCATGTAAAGAAGAAGCATGTAAATTCTTACCATTTTCCTCATATTTTGATTGGCATACAAAGATGTTTTCAAAACTCTTTTGATTCTAGATGTGTCCTCTTGGACTCTTTGGCTCTCTTCCTTCAGCTCCTTGAATTTGGGTGCTGATAGAACTTCATCTTCCACATCATGTTTACAAAATCTACAAACTTGTCCATCTTCCTTCTTTGAGGGACTTTCTACACTAGTATTTTTCATAAGAGTTCTAGAAAAACATGAATATTGTCGAGAAGATGGTGGTTTATCACCATTCTTGTTACCTTCTTCCCTTGGAGAACATTCTCCTCTTGGAGGTCTAGATCTTTCTCCTTGCAATTTGGTATTCCTCTCTTCATATAGGATTTTCTCCATTTCTGCCATGTCTAAGAAATCCTTTCTAAATGCCTTCACGTCCTTTGACATTCTTGTAGGATCTCCTCCTTGGGACATGCTTTTCTTGAAGCTTCTTTTCAACTTTAGGTAGGATTGGTGGTAGAGATTGTAAAATTATTTCTCTCCTTTCCAAAACCTTCTTCTCACTTGAGATTGAAAACATATTCACTTGAAAACAATAGTTAATTACTCCTTGCACATAGCAAACCAATTCTTTGATACCAACTTGATCTAAATTTGGAATATTAGATTTCTATGCTAAGATCCTCGCCAAAATACAAAAATGTGCTTGAGGTTTGTAGTCCAAAATAACAAGTAAAAACATGAGTTTTTATGTGTGTTTTCTTAAGTTAAATTCACGAAAATCTTTGAACATGAAATCAAAACACAAAATGGAAGCATTCATCAATCAGTACTATACTAGCCATTGTTAAAGGAGTTCACCCCTCCTAAGCTACATCTCCTTGGATCAACTCAAATGGCATGACCCCTTCTCATTATGCTCAATCTCTAGAAAAAGAGGAGTACATAAAGTGCTAAAATGGAATGGTTAGTTTCTCCTTCAAAGAAAAAACTTATGCAAGAGTTCTCACTCCATACACATGTTAACCGACACTCAAACATGTAAGTCTTTTGGAAACATATGAATCTTACACCAAGATCCTATTATCTCTCCAGGAAACTCTCCTAGGTTGCAAATCGGAGATGCCTGGTAACATATAATCTTCAATATTGTTCTCTGAACTATTGGAATGAATGATGGTTTGGATCAAGCCAAATAACCATTTCAACTATGTTTTTACTTAAGACATGCATGAACACCCTCATCTTTCTAAGGCTTTAGACCACTAATGTTCAATAGTTTGTAGATTCAACGGATATATGGAGAATAATGACCATATCTGAAGATGCATATATAAAACACATATGAATGGCTAGCTACAGGCAGTAAAATAAGCTTGCAAATCTAATTTATCAAAGCAGAGATAAGACGAAAGTTATCTGACCTTAGACACAAAAGAAACATGAACAACTTATTCAAGTGCAAGCTTAGAATAGAAGAGAAAATGGCAATTGAACATATACTAGCAAAATAAGCTTATATTTTCTAGAATGAAGATGCGAAGCTTGAGTAGCATAGTCTCAATAGTCTCCAGAAGTTGAACCCTTAGTACATTTTGTTTCCAGCCTTTTATAGGCCTTTTACAATGCTCCTGAGCTCTCAAAGGCTAGGAGTCTTAATCTATCCTCTCTGTCTTGTTAACTAATTGATGCCCTGACTAGGCAAGAGTCGGCTCGGAGGTTTTTTCTTTTGATAGAAGAGTAACTGTATTGGGGTAGTTTGCTACATTGTCTAAGATCTCCCTCATGCCAGAGATGTCAACAATTGGTTTTGTTGTTTTTGGTTGAGCGTTGTCTGCTTTGTGATTGTTTGTTTTGGTATGCATCGTGTTATGTTGCACTGTGCTGCTCCATGACTTCTTTGTCAGTTTGGGATGAATTGTGTGTTCTGTGGCCCTTTCAAATGTTTAAAAATGCATGCTTTCTATTAACACAGAGCAACACTGCCATACTGTGGTCTTTTGCCAAAAATAATCATTATTTCTGTTTTAAATAGAAAATGTTGTAACAATGAGAAATCTCGCCCATCTCTGTCTTTTTCGGATTTCAAAAGTCCTCAAAAATGGTTTATTCCTCTATCGGGTCTGCGCTTCGGGTTGCTATCGCTTATCGTAAGTGGCTAGGTCCCTTGCTTCCTTTTTATTTTGAATTACACTTGAAAACACTGAAAATACATGAAAATTGGCCTCCCTCCAGACTTCAAATATTATAGATTTCATTCCTGAACCCTTTCAGGTCCGAGACTCATCACTATTGGTGCTGCCAAGCCTCCCTTTGTATTTCGTTATATAATGAAAATACATGCAAATACATTAAAATCTGCCTTCTCACAGACTTCAAAATTTATGAAATATCATATATAATGTTGTCGAGTCTGGTCCTTGTCATGTCGAAACCGCCCCTTAATGTTTCCCCGATTGTGATCTGTCGATGTGATGTCAGTCACCAATCTGCGTGCTTGATCGACGGTCCACACTATATTGATGATCACAGTCGCAACTCCCATACTGTTTGCACCGATACTGTCGACTTGCCTCCACCGATAGTGACCTCCTATCCAATCATCGAAGATCACTAATCGGTGGTGTCTTGCGCCCATCCTTAAATCATCCTCTCTGCAGCGCCGATTGTGATTTGCCGCTTAGGTCAGGGTCATTGATTGACCAAACCTAATGGCTGCTATGCATTACACTGTGTAAGCCTGCGGTAATGGTTTTTTCGCTGTTTTTCAAGTGTTTTAGCCTCCCGATAGTGATTTTTTGCCCTTCCAAGGGCTCTTCGCAAGCGACTATTGGGATTTTTTAATGATCCTTATGAAAATTTGGAGACTTTGGGGCATTTTTGGATTCATTTTTTGGGCCATTTTCCAACAAGGCTAACACTGGCTCCTTCTTGGGATGAAATCCTCCTTATGAGATTTCAAGAATCATAGATCAATGCCTTTCCTGTAAAAACAACCTCAAACCTTCCTCCTAGTGTGGCATTGGGCATGGAGTCTACTTTGTAATGAAATAAAAATTGGAAAAAACATATTTACAATACCAAGGCTTGAAAGCCTTAAATGAAATAAAGTTTCAAAAACTTCCCATTAACTGAGCCATCAAAAACATCTTCTCCTTCCTTTAATGCATCCCTTTTGAGAAAACGGTGACCAAACTGAAAATTAACCCTTTTTACCTTTCTATCAAAGGTTTCTTTCTCTTGGTCAATGTGTATATCAGCAAAATCATCAAAGGCTTTCAAAATCCTATTGATTTGATTATCTACTTCAAAAACTTTCCATCATTTGATATTATCAGGCAAAGATGGTTTATATTTCACCTCATCTCTGTATGTTTTCACCCTTGGATGCTTTGCTTGGAAGGATTTGTTCACCTGAAAAGTTAATATAAAAGATGAATCAATTCATTCCTGTGTGAGGAACATAAGGACTTCACCTGCTCTTGCAGCTTCCTTAGAGCAAGCCCCATCAAAGAACATGTCGCAAATCTATGGGCCTTCTTCCTCTGTGATCTAGCAAACTGGTTTTTTAAGTTGCATAGAGGCCAACTGAGATTATTCAATTTGAAGAAAACAAGCTCCAAAATCAGTGTTAATAGCATAGATGGGATGATTAGTGGGATTCCTTTCATCACTGACGCTATAAGCCAACTGAGCCTCTCTGTACAACCTCCTGCTTTCACCTCCAAAAACTGGGACAATATCATAGGATAGATCATTTTGCAATGTTCCACCTAATCTCTTGATCCAACCCCAGGAAAGTGACATGCCAAACTTGTGGGGTACATCTGCTACCACAATATCCATCATCATGCTCTTCATGGGTAGCTGAGGCAAAGTGATGGTTAGGTCCTTGATTAATCTCAGACATTTCACCTTTTTAGAGTCAAAAGAAAACAGGTCATGATAGGGCTTGCTAATGTCAAGACCCAACTTATCCATGATAGCCTTGGGCATTAGATTATGGCTGGCTCCAGTGTCTAGAAGGAAATTGTGAAGGATTTTATCATGAATAGTCAGAGAGACATAGAATGATGGGGAGTTGTCTTCACAATTTTCAATCATTGGGCTAAGAATAACAACTAGTTGGTCATCTTGTAGATTTACATAGTTAGTGGAGGCTTGGATGGCCTTACGCTCAAGGGCCTTGAGGATGGATCTTTTGAATGACTCATTCTTCACTAGTTCAATCAGAGGCATAGGTATTCTTAGCTTCTAAATTTCTGATTGAAAACTAAAAGAAGAAGGGGACTTGTCAAGGCCTCTTATCTCTATGGCTGGAGCTTTGAGGATGATAAGATCAACTACTGGTTGCTTCTGCTTATTAGCTTGTTGTTCTGCAGGGACAACAACTTTAGGAACAGGAGTTTCCTTGGCATTATTCATCTTTGAACTTAGATTATATCTTTGTTGATCTTCTAATTGTAGAACATCTTCCCCGTCCTACTCTTGGCTGATTTGGTCATTGAATAATGACTTTTCATAGGAAGCTTTGGTCAAAAAAGGGGCACTCCCTTTGTCTTCCATACGATGGATCTCATCATCTTCATCAAACTACTCTTCTTTCATGACTGCATTTTGAAAAGGGGACTTCACCTTTTGGTCTTCATTTGCATCTTTGCTTCTTTGCAAAATTTGCAACTGCTCATTGGATCTTCTATATGGATTTGGATCTCTAGGAGAAAAGGTATTAGGAACCCTTCCTTTCCTAGAGTGCTACTCAACCTTTCATTTGGAGATCTCAGAGGCTAATGACTCTATCATCTTGGTTATTCTATCGATCCACTCCCTTGATTGGTGGATCTGCTCCCTTGATTGGTGGAACACATTCCTATATTTTCTCAGTCATTGGAGTTCCACAATTTGTGCCATAATTCCATAATATCTTGTTGAATTATTATTTATTATTGATCCTCTAGTAGTAGGGAACAAGTCCTTAAATTATCTCCTCTTCCAACTCTTCATAATCTGCCCAATATTCTCATAGTATTCCATAAAATATAAATAATATTAGGCACAAAGATTCAATTATTCATAAACCTTCCTAATGAATATTTTAAAGTTAAAAATAGATTATCTAATGCAAAAAGAGAGCTTTAATGTGTTGAAGGATGGTCATAGGCCTTAATTTATGTTTTAAATTAGAGGCATGGGGCTTAATTTATGTATAATTTAGAGGCCCATCATAACCCCCTATTGAAAGTGTTGATCATCCTCTGAGAAACTTAGTGACCTCATTGTGCCTCATCCATGGTCCTGGTGGACTCTCTCTTGTGCATTAAGAATCTTGGCTGTAAGATCTGCAAGGACAAGCCGAAAAACATATTTGTTCAAAGAAAAATCATTGTTTCTTGAGACCATTAGCTTGCTTTCTTGCCCTTATTCAAGATGAGTTCTTGATTGTTTTTTGAGTTTGGAAAAGTCTTAAACACCCTTATCAACATTCTGCTACCTTGTTCAACCATTTATTTCTTTTATGACTGCCTCCTATAGGATTTCTGGGTCATCGTAATTCCTATAGGATCATCCTATAAAAAACATAGTCCCTTTGTAAACTAAAGTAAACGAATGGAAAAAAATGACATAAATGGTGGAGGAATGAATGGTAATGAGTGGTAAATAAAAATGTGAGTGACAAGGGTTTCTTTGTGATCCTCCTTTTCGCTTTGACTGTCCTTCTTAGAGACGTGCAAATGGAAATTTCATGAAAATTGAGAGTATGTTTTCTTTGTTTTTTTTTAGGAATGAAATGGGATGGATGAATGATGAATAGAACGTGAATATGAAGTGGATGGAGAGCTTGGAGTGTTGTGGTGACCTTGGCCTTTCCAAAAATGTCTTCTTTTAACTAATGTCCTCTTTCCTTGAAATGATCACCCTTCATAATTTGACTTTTCAACATTGCATGAGTGAAGGAGTGAGTTAAAATTAACTAGCAGAAGGTGATTGAGACTATTGACCAATAATTTGATTATAAAACCTCATCTCTCAAGCATTGAAAACAAATTTCTAACTATAATATGCTCAGGAGAAGAATTAAGAATATTGCATACATGTACCTACTTGATGGTTGTTGGAGAGACATGCATGTTGCTGTTGAGTTGATGTTGATGTGTAGGTGTTGAATGGTGATGCTGATGATCCTGATGCTACTACTAAGCTCCTAGGAGCTTCGTTGACCTCTGGATCTCCTTTCAAACTACACACTTCCAATACTATAGGTCTTGTTCTATATACTATAAGTTTACAAGACAACGACTTGTTTTGTCCGTTTCTCCCAAACGGTAGACTGGATTGACCTGAAACGCTTTGAGCATGTTTCTAGCATCATTATGCACCTCCCCATAGAACAATTTTCGTCAATGGATGCATGGATATCGAAAAACCTAAAAATGGCTGAAGGTGATCAATGTTGATTTCTTGGAAACTGTGCACTAGAATTTGCTGAAATTGTTTGGGCATGTTACCATCATCCATATGCATCTCCCCATGAAACAAATTTTTAAATGGATGCACGGATATTGAGGAAATAAAAAAATGGATCAAGATGACGGAGGCCAATTTCTTGGAAACCGTGCACTGGAATTTGCTGAAACTGCTTGAGCGTGTTACCATCATCCATATGTATCTCCCACTAAAACATCTTGGCAAATGGATGCATGGTTTTCAAGTTATTTCAAAAACAAATTTATGCTCTATGTATTTTTATATCTTGTAGTAAAACATAGCATTATGTACCTTTCTAGGACAACAAGCAAATTGAATGGTAGAAGCTTTAAAATGATGGGTGGATGGTGAAAATAGATGAGGATGATGGATTGACGTGGCCTTGGCCATGTTGGAGCTTTTGAGCAAAGGAGGAGAAAGTCAAAATTTGACTTATTTTCACTAGGCTTGACCAATTTTCCTTTTGGTACCAACTTGTTCTTGTTCCTTGCAGATGTTGGAGAGTACATGCATTTATCAAAGAGATGCATGGAGCAAGGATTTCTTTTATTTTTTTCTCTTTTTTCTTCTAGGCCTACTAGCCACCTCAATAAAGTTTTCAACTGGTAGGTCTGTCTAGGCACCTAAAAGGAGGTTTTCACCTAGGATCTTTTCTTTTTTCTCTTTTTTTCATTTTTCGCAACCCTTTGACCTCCTCATGGAGGTTTTCAATCAATGAGCTAATTTGAGGTGCCTCAAAGGAGGATTTCACCTGAAAATTTTATTTTTTTCTCTTATTTTTCAATTTTCTTTTTTTTCTACCCTGCCCTACTTAAAAAACAAAATCAGTTTCAAGTATACGAATACTTGCAATGGAGCCGTGTGTAGATCAAGATGACAGAAAAAATGATGTGTAGTCTCGAGATGTATGCTTCGACATCTACCTGAATTTGAGATATAAAATGATTTGACTTTGATGATATCAAGCACAATTGAAGAAGAGCAAATTGTTGTAACTTAATGACTATCTAGAACCTTATTTCAATATAGTTGTGATGTCCTTGGTCCACAAGATGATTTGGATCATTCTTCATGTCGTCTTCTACCATGAACTTCAAATATTCATCTTTTTGTTGATTTTTCTCTTGAATACATGGAGGATTTGATGATAGCCATGAGGGAGTTCTCTTGATCTCTGATTTAATCTCTATTCTTCATCAATCGCAACCCATGGTTATGTGGTCTTTTTATTTCAATCTTCTTCTTTTGGATTTGGTCCTTCAATGATATCAAGGTGATCTCTTTTTTGCAATACTCTTCTGGAGCTATTGTGAATACCATTGATTTCAAGAGGAAATGTTTGAAAGTGTTGTGCCTCAGCATTGTAAGTGGGTCGGGCTACTTCAATGTATGGGTTTGGGAATGGTGGTACAGGTAGTTGAGTGGGAGTGTATATTTGAGATGAATGTTGATAGGGTTGTGGTTGTGGTGGAGGTGAATGGTAAGGATAACATGGAGTTTGGTATGGAGGATATTGAGGAATATATTGAGGATATTGTGGATGGCCCCCATAAGTTCCTTTCCAACCTTGTTGTGAAGATTGGTTTTGGGGTTGAGATGACCAATGTTTCCAAGGAAAATATGTGTTCCAAGTAATTTGAGGTGGATGTGCATAAGCTTGAAATTGTGAATTAGGTTCTTACATCATATCAGGCTGAATAAGCTGCCATAGTCCTCTTGGAGCTACATAACATTGTTGCATTCACAATTGTCTTGCTCCATTGTCCTCCTGGTGAACTTCCTTCGATCTTAGTAATGAGGAGCAACATTTAACATTATGTGATTCTGCATGGACAACACAAACATCTTATTTTTTCTCATTTTGTATTCTTAACATTTCTACATGTTTGATTAGATTGCTAAGAATTTCTATTTTATAGTCATCAAATAAATTTCCAAGTTTAGCTTGACTTACCGATCTTGATGCTGATTTACCTACCCTTTCTTTTCCTGTTGATATGTATTTTCATGTTTCACAAATTTCCTCAAATGATAATTGATATACATCACCTCTACTCATGAGATTAAGGAGATCAATCCACTCATCCCTAATTGTTCTAAGCAAGAGGGCTTTTTGTGTGTTGGATCCTAGATGATGTAGTTTTTCCCTCTTAACATTATACATGAACCTCTCTATTAGATCCTCTAGACTCTCCTCTTCTTTTTGATTCATTCTAAATATTTCTCATTTAAGATCATGATCTTTATATTTTTCTAGGAATATCTTTTGCATATCATTCCATGATCTTATTGAATTAGTCCCTAAACTCATGAACCATTTAAGAGGTCTATCCTTCAATGTTGCCGAAAATAATCTCAATTTTTCAATTTTTAATATGTAACCATAAGATCTACAAACAATCTCAAATTCAAAGAGAACGTTTTCTCAATCCTCTGACCTTAGACAATGAAATTTTGGAAGAAAAGATGGAAGGATGTTCTTCATGTGCACACTTCCATCAATATTTTGAATGGGAAATCTGAAAGCATCTTCCTCATAGTCATCATCACCATCAACTTCTTCTACATTTTTCGTCATATTCTTTCTTCTGCCTACAAAAGTGAACAGTGATATGGCTCTTACTGCACCATGTGATCAAATGGGGGCGGGGGGGGTGGGTTGGTGTTGGAAAAATTTTTCTTTTGTTTTTATGATTGAATGAAAACTATAATGCAATGGAATTTTCTACTTTCAAAATTTAATATGCCTAATGCATATTTTTTGTTTTTACAAAAAGAGAAAAGACATGAATCAACTAGGGAATAAAACAATGCATACTTTGACACCTCCCTAGCAATGGCACCAAAAAGTGATGAGCCTCGGTATTGCAACAAGAACGCTACAACTCCCAAGGCTACCGACTTTAATTATCAGCCCGGGGTTAGTACAAACTTAAGAGGTGTCGGTGCTATATGTGCGGCATACAATGTGTCCTTCCTTTGTTGTCCTGATGTAATGGAGTGCATGTATTGAATTCAAATCCTAAACTAATTTCAAAAAATGAAATGCTCAAAATGGAACCTTAACCTATTGCAAGAAAGAAAGTACAAGAAAAGATATGGAAATTCAATGCTAAATCACACAATTTCCTAATTAACTGCCAAGAAACCATGTTTTGCAATAATGGTTAATTATCATGAACCAAATGATATTATCTAAGCATGGAAGTAAGAAGCATCAAACATTACTAATGTGCAAGTAAAGGGACTGAAATAAATCTATTTTTGTCTTTTTGTCTTTTCATGCAAAATCAAGTATGCAAACTAATTTCCTTTGGTGATGTGGTAGGTGGCTTGGATGTTTGAGGATTGATGGAAGGGCTATGAGATGGTTGGATGGTGTGGAAGACCATTGGGAGGCTTTTGGTGACTTCTTAGAGGCTTTCCATCAATTCGGCCTTAAAACAGGACATTTCAGGGAAACCTACAGGATGTACCAGAAACCTATAAGATGATCATGTAGGAATTATAGTGAACCTACAGGATACAACCTAGAGAAAAATGTGAGGTGTTGGAGGTGATGGAAGGCCTATGAAAGGTGTGTCATGGGTAGAATGGAGTGGGAGAAGGTCTAGGATCACTCAGAACTAAAAACCAAAGTTGGGAGATAGATGGATTTGCTTAAAATGCTTGGAGAATTTTCCTATAGGATGTACAGATTCACTATAATTCATCGAATGACCAAGAAAGTCAAATCAAAATTCGATGGGAATTTTTTTTTATTACTTAGGATGTCTTAGTTCCCCATTCCAAGTGGAATTACTCAAAAATACCTTTGTTAACCCATTCTAAAACAATAAAAAAACATTACTAGTCGAAAATCTAGAAATTCAAGAACTAGTGAGCTAGTAAATCTAAAAAATGCCTAACCAAATAAACTAAAAATGCTAATTTTTTGTTATGAACTATAATGTTTTTTTTATTTAATCAAGTGGAATCAAGTCAACTGAAGCTCATTAGCATGCTCTAAAAAATAGCAGAAATTTACTATTCTTTGCTAAAAGGAGGTCCAACAATCTAGATTTGGGAATAAGAAGACTAATCCAAGCAACTCAATGGTTATTATGAACTTCAAAATATTTTACAAGGATGAAATAATTCTTGTGATCCTGAGAAAGAACTTATATCAACCATTTAACTCAATCCTACAACAGGAAATCATTAATCCTAAATGCAGAAATAGAAAGAAATAAAAACGAGAGATGCATGTGAATAAGCAATGAAAAGAAGGAAAGAAAATGATACAAAAGGGCTCTGAGGTTCCTATGGTGGCCAAGCCGAAGGAAACTCAAAGAACTATGGTGGAGAACAAGATTTCGATGTTGAACATGACACCAATATTAATTATTTTCATCAATAGAATTACATCCCTGCAAGAAAATATAATGGAGCTGCAAAAATACAAGCTCTCTCCACAATAACACTAATGAAAATCTCTCCCTAGAGGAAAATTCGACTTTGTACTTATACAAAATAATTAGGAATCACTCCCCATAAATGGAGGAATCTCTCCCCACCAAAATCTCTTGATTAGTGGATTTAGTCCCCAATACTAGGAATTTCTATTAAATGGCAGGGAACACATTCCTAGACTTTTTCAATCATTCCCTAGAGGAAAATTCGACTTGGTACTTATAAAAAATGATTAAGAATCATTCCCCATGGATGGAGGAATTTTTTTTCCACTGAAATCCCTTGATTAGTGGATCTTCTCCCTCGATTAGTGGAACACATTCCTAGATTTCCTCAATCATTGGAGTTCCACAATTTGTGTCATAATTCCATAATATCTTATTGGCTGATTATTTACTATTGATCCTCTAGTAGTAGGGAACAAGTCACTAAATTATCTCCTCCTCCAACTCTTCATAATTTTCCCAATATTCTCGTAATATTCCACAAAAAATAAATAATATTAGGCACAAATATTCAATAATTCATAAACCTTCCTAATGAATATATTAAAGTTAAAAATAAATTATCTAATGCAAAAAGAGAGGCTTAATGTGCTGAAGGATGGTCATAGGCCTTAATTTATGTTTTAAATTAGAGACATGGGCCTTAATTTATGTATAATTGAGAGGCCCATCATACCCCCCTACTGAAAGTGTTGTGCATCCTCTTAGCAACTTAGTGACCTTATTGTGCCTCATCCATGGCCCTGACGACCTCTCTCTTGTGCATTAATACTCTTGGCTGTAAGCACTGCAACGAAAAGCCCACGAACATATTTGTTCAAAGACAAACCATTGTTTCTCAAGACCATTAGCTTGCTTTCTTGCCCTTATTCAAGATGAGTTATTGATTATTTTTTCATTTTGGCAAGGTCTTCCACACCCTTATCAACATTTTTCTACCTTGTTCCACCATTTATTTGCCTGGGGACTACTTCTTGTAGGATTTCTGGGTCACTATAATTCTTACATGATCATCCTATAGAAAACATAGTCCCTTTGTAAACTGAAGTAAATCAGTGGAAAAAATGACATAAATGGTGGAGGAATGAATGGTAATGAGTGGTAAAATAAAAATGTGAGTAACATGGGTATCTTTGTGATCCTCCTTTTCTATTTGACCATTCTTCTTGCTGACCTACAAATGGAAATTTCATGAAAATGGAGAGGATGCTCTCTTTGTTTTTTTTCAAGAATGAAATGGGATGGAAGAATGATGAATAGATAGTGAATATGAAGTGGATGGAGGGCTTGGAGTGTTGTGGTGACCTTGTCCTTTGAAAAAATTTCTTCTTTTAACTGCTATCCTCATTCCTTGAAATGATCACCCTTCATAATTTGACTTTTCAACATTACATGAGTGGAGTGAGTTGCAATTAACTAGTTGAAGGTGGTTGAGACTGCTGACCAATCCTTAGCTTATAAAAGCTCATCTGTCATGCATTGGAAACAAATTTCTAACTATAATATGCTCAAGATAAGAGGTCAAGAATATTGCATACCTGTACTTACCTGATAGTTGTTGGAGAGACATGCATGTTGCTGCTAAGTTGATGTTGATGTGCAAGTGTTGGATGGTGATGCTGATGATCCTGATGTTGCTTCTAAGCTCTAGAGGAGATTCTTTGACCTTTGGATCTCTATAAAATTGCTCACTCCCAATCCTGTAGGTGTTGTTCTATATGTTGTAGGTTTATAGGACAACGACTTGTTTTATCTAGAGCTCCCAAACGGTAGACTGGATTGAGCTGAAACTTTTTGAGCATGTTTCCATCATCATTATGCACCTCTCGATAGAAACATTTTGGTCAATGGATGTACAGAGCTCGAAAAAATGAAAATGACTAAAGGTGATGGAGGCAAATTTCTTGGAAACCGTGCACCAGACTTTATTTAAATTGCTTGGGCATGTTACCATCATCCATATGCATCTCCCCATAAAATAGATTTTTAAATGGATGCATGGATATTGAGAAAATGCAAAAATTGTTGAAGGTGATGGAGGCTAATTTATTGGAAATTGTGCACTGGAATTTGCAAAAACTGCTTGAGCATGTTACCATAATCCATATTCATCTCCCCTTGAAACAACTTGGCAAATGGATGCATGGTTTTCAAGTTATGCCAAAAATTTCTGCTCTATGTAATTTTGTATCCTATAGTAAAACAGCGCATCCTGTAGTTTTTTAGGACAACAAGCAAACTGACTGGTAGAAGATTGAGAATGATGGGTGGATGGTGAAAACAGATTAGGGTGATGGATTGGCATGGCCTTGGCCTTGTTGGAGCATTTGAGAAAAGGAGGCGAAAGTCAAAATTTGACTTATTTTCACTAGGCTTGACCAACTTTCCTTTTGGTACCAACTTGTTCTTATTGCTTGCAGATGTTGAAGAGTACATGCATTTATCAAAGAGATGCATGGAGCAAGGATTTCTTTTATTTCTTTTCTTTTTTTTATTCTAGGCCTACTTGTCGCCTCAATGAGGTTTTGAACTGGTAGGTCTATCTAGGCACCTCAAAGGAGGTTTTCACCTAGGATATTTTCTTTTTTTTCTCTTTTTTTCTTCTTTTCCCAACCCATTGACCACCTCATGTAGGTTTTCAGTCAATGAGCCAATCTGAGGCGCCTCAAAGGAGGTTTTCACCTGATATTTTATTTTTTCTGTTATTTTTCAAAAACTTTTTTTTACCCTACCCTAATTAAGAAACAAAATCACCTTCAAGTATAAGAATACTTCCAATGGGGCCATGTGCACATCAAGATGACAGAAAAACTGATGTGTAGGCTTGACATGTATGCTTTGACATTTACCTGAATTTGAGAGATCAAATGATTTGACTTTGATGATATCAAGCATAATTGAAGAAGAGGGTATTGTTGCAACTTAATGACTCTCTAGAACCATATTTCAATATAGTTGTGATGCCCCTAGTCCACTTGCTGATTTGGATCATTCTTCATGTCTTCTTCTACCATGACCTTCAAGTTCTCCTCTTTTTTCTAATTGTTCTCTTGAATAAATGGATGATTTGATGGTAGCCATGAGGGAGTTCTCTTGATCTCTGATTTTGATGTATGCTCTTCATCAGTCACAACCCATGGTTCTATGGTCTTTTTATTTGAATCTTCTTATTTTGGATGTGGTCCTTCAATGATATCAAGACGATCTCTTTTTTGCAATACTATTTTTGAGCTATGGTGAGTACCATTGATTTCAAGAGGAGATGTTTGGAAGTGTTGTACCTCAGCATTGTAAGTGGGTTGAGCTACTTCAATGTGTGGGTTTGGGAATGGTGGTACAGGTAGTTGAGTGGGAGTGAATATTTGATATGGATGTGGATGGGGTTGTGGTTGTGGTGGAGGTGAATGGTAAGGATAACATGGAGTTTGGTATGGAGGATATTGAGGAATATATTGAGGATATTGTGGATGCCTCCCATAAGTTCCTTGCCAACCTTGTTGCCAAGATTGGTTTTGGGGTTAAGATGGCCAATGTTTCCAAGGAAAAGGTGTGTTCCAATTACTTTGAGGTGGATGTGCATAAGCTTGAAATTATGAATTAGGCTCTTGCATCATATCAGGTTGAATATGCTGCCATGGTCCTCTTGGAGCTACATAACATTATTGCATTGGCAATTGGCTTACCCCATTGTCCTCCAGGTGAACTTCCTTCAACCCTGGTAATGAGGAGAAACATTTAACATCATGTGATTCTGCATGGACAACACAAACATCTTCCTTTTACTCATTTTGTATTCTTAACATTTCTACTTGTTTGGTTAGATTGCTAAGAATTTTTGTTTTAAATTTATCAAACAAATTTCCAAGTTTAGCTTGACTTACCGATCTTGATGTTGATTTACCTACTCTTGCTTTTCCTCTTGATATGTGTTTGCATGTTTCACAAATTTCCTCAAATGATAATTGATATACATCACCTCTACTCATGAGATTATGGAGATCAATCCACTCATCCCTAATTGTTCTAAGTAAGAGGGTTTTTAGTGTGTCGGATCCTAAATGATGTATTTTTCCCTCTTAACATTATACATGAAGCTCTTTATTAGATCCTCTAGAATCTCATATTCTATTTGATTCATTCTAAATATTTCTTCCTTAAGGTCATGATATTTATATTTTCCTAGGAATATCTTTTTCATATCATTCCATGATCTTATTGAATTATTCCCTAAACTCATGAACCAATTAAGAGCTCTATCTTTAGATGTTGCTAGAAGCAATCTCAATTTTTGAGTTTTTAATAAGTAACCATAAGATATACAAACAATCTCAAATTCAAAGAGAAAGGTTTTTGAATCCTCTAACCTTAGACCATGAAATTTTGGAAGAAAATAAGGAGGGATGTTCTTCATGTGCACACTTCCATTAGTATCTTGAATGGGAAATCCGATAGTATCTTCCTCATTGTCATCATTGCCATCAGTTTCTTCTACATTCTTTGTCATACTCTTCTTCTACCTGCAGAAGTGAATGGTGATATGGCTCTTACTGCACCATGTGATAAAATGGGGGGGTGGGTTAGTGTTGGAGAAATTTTGTTTTTGTTTTTATGATTCAATGAAAACTATAATGCAATGCAATTTTCTACTTTTGAAATTAAATATGCCTAATGCAAATATTTTGTTTTTTCAAGATGAGAAAAGACATGAATCAACTAGGGAAGAAAACAATGCATACTTTGACACCTCCCAAGCAACGACGCCAAAAAGTGATGAGCCTCAGTATTGCAACAAGAATGCTGCAACTCCCAAGGCTACTGACTTTAAGTATCAACCCAGGGTTCGCACAAACTTAAGAGGTGTCGGCACTATATGTGCAACATACAATGTGTCCTTCCTTTGTTGTCATGATGTAATGGAGTTCATTTACTAAGTAAAATCTTAAACTAATTGTAGAAAATGAAATGTTTGAAATGGAACCTTAACCTATTACAAGAAAGAAAGTACAAGAAAAGAGATGGAAATTAAATGCTAAATCACACCATTTCCTAATTAACTTCCAAGAAACTAAGTTTTGAAATAATGCTAAACTATCATGAACCAAATGCTACTATCTATGTATGGAAGTAAGGAGCATCAAACATCACTAATGTGCGAGTAAAGGGACTGAAATACGTTTTTGTTTGTCTTTTTGTCTTTTCATGCAAAATCAAGTATGCAAACTAATTTCCTCTGGTGATGTGGCAGGTGGCTTGGATGATTGAGGATGGCTGGAAGGGTGATGATATGGTTGGATGGTGTGGAAGACCCTTGGGAATATTTTGGTGACTTCCTAGATGTTTTCCATAAATTCGGCCTTAAAACAGGCCATTTCAGGGAAACCTACAAGATGTACTACAAACCTAAAAGATGATCCCGTAGGAATTACAGTGACCCTACAGGATACATCCAAGAGAAAAATGTGAGGTGTTGAAGGTGATGGAAGTCCTAGGAAAGGTGTTTGATGGGTGGAATGGAGTGGGAGAAGGTCTAGGATCACTCAAAACTCAAAACCAAAGTTGGGAGATGGATGGATTTGCTCAAAACGCTTGGAGAAGTTTCCTATAGGATGTACAGATTCACTATAATTCATCGAATGACAAAGAAAATCAAATAAAAATTGGATGGGACAATTTTTTTATTACCTAGGATGTATTATGTCCCCATTCCAATTGGAATCACTCAGAAATACCTCTCTTAACCCATTTTAAAAAAAATAAAAAACATTACTAGTCGAAAATATAGAAATTCGAGAACTAGTGAGCTAGTAAATCTAAAAAATGCCTAACCAAATAGAGTTCAAATGAAATGGGGTGATTTTTTTTATGAAATAGAATTTCTTTTGGATCTAATTCAAGTGGAATCAATTCTATTGAAGCTTGTTTGCATGCTCTAAAAAATAGCAGAAATTTATTGTTCTTTGCTAAAAAGGAGGTCCAACAATCTGTATTTGGGAATAAGAAGACTAATCCAAGCAACTAAATGATTATTATGAACTTCCAAAGCTTTTGCAAGGATGAAATAATTCTTTTGATCCTTCAAAATAACTTACATCAACCATTTCACTCAATCCTACAACAATAAATCATTAATACTAAATGCAAAAATAGAAAGAAATAAAAACTAGAGATGCATGTGAATAAGCAATGGAAAGAAGGAAAGAAAATGATACAAAAGGGCTCTGAGGTTCCTGGGATGGCCAAGCCCAAGGAAAATCGGAAACCTATGGAGGATAACAAGATTTAGAAGTTGAAAATGACACCAATCTTCATTATTGACATCAATAGAATAACTTCCCTGCAAGAAAATACAATGAAGCTGCAAAAATACAAGCTCTCTCCAAAATAACACTAATGAAAATCTATCCCTAGAGGAAAATTTGACTTGTTACTTATAAAAAATGATCAGGAATCATCCCCATGAATGGAGGAGGCTTTCCCCACAAAAATCCCTTGATTAGTGAATCTAGTCCCCAATACCAGGAATTTGCATTAAACGGCAGGGAGCACATTCCTAGATTTTCTCAATCATTCCCTAGAGGAAAATTTGATTTCGTACTTATAAAAAATGATTAAGAGTCATTCCCCATGGATGGAGGAAGCTTTCCCCACCGAAATCCCTTGATTAGTGGATCTGCTCCCTTGATTGGTGGATATGCTCCCTTGATTAGTGGAACACATTCGTAGATTTTCTCAACCATTGGAGTTCCTCAATTTGTTCCATAATTGCATAATATATTGTTGAATTATTATTTATTATTGATCCTCTAGTAGTAGTGAACAATTCCCTAACTTATCTCTTTCTCCAACTCTTCATAATCTGCCCAATATTCTCATAATATTCCACAAAAAATAAATAATATTAAGCACAACTATTCAATTATCCATAAACCTTCCTAATGAATATATTAAAGTTAAAAATAAATTATCTAATGTAAAAAGAGAGGTTTAATGTGCTGAAGGATGTTCATAGGCCTTAATTTATGTTTTAAATTAGAGTCATGAGCCTTACTTTATGTCTAATTTAGAGGCCCATCACTTGGCCACTCAACTAGTTCATAGTAGTTGTGGTCATAACACCAATGAGACCATCGTTCTATGGACCAAGTTGATGAGTGGTAGGAGTATTCAAATTTTAAGGACCATTAGTGGTGAAGTCATAAAGGGTGTCTGATTGCAAATAGATAAGATCAGGATGTTGGGCATATCTAATGATTTGGTCTTCCATAATAGCTCTGGACTTGGAAACATCCTTGACCATCAAAGGTGAAAGAGATTTGAAAAACTAATCTATGAGAAGGTAATCCAGAATGAGTGCATTTACTAACCTCCATCGTCATCTCCATTCATGGATATGATTGGATATATGGATTGAAGTATTTTGGCAGTTAGTAGTCAATATTTCCATTCCATTTTCATAACAGATTAGTAACTAAAAATGTTTGATAAATTCCATGGCGAGGGTGTTAAAATTGTTGAAAGGGGCACATGAAAATTTGATATACCATTTGGAAGCAATACTAGTTAGGGCACGCAGTAAAATTCTGAGATGGAAGTTGTCATCAATCATGGAATTAGAAACACACCTAAGACAATATGTGTCGTCAGATGATCTCATTGCTTTCCCTCGAACTTTGGAATGTTAGCAAGAATTTTGTGCAGGGTCAGAGGCCATAATAAGTTATGATTAATGGGCTTGTTAGTCAACTTTTTCAAATTTGGGATGTCGAGAGTATCCAAAAATGGAAATGGGGAAGGCATCATTGAATCTAACCATGGTAGACTAGGATGACCTAAAGGATTAGGAGGTTCATCCATCCATTGGTTTCTAGTAGGGTAAATGGGTTTGGATGGGTAATCATTTCCTTAAGGTGGATGTGGAGTCGTATAAAGTGGTGGGTCATGATAAGGCATGCCCCTATCTTGAGGGATAATACCAGTAAATTGGCGACCCCTAGGATAGAGATTTTCCCCAATAAGTATTGAAAATTGAGTTGAGAGGCCCCACAAAGATACAACATGTCTAGGATATGGAACATTGTTGGCCACATAAGGTAAGTTAGGCATGAGACCTCGACCTTTCATGATAGTGGGAGTACCACTAATACGATAGCCACCAATAGAGAAAGAATCAATTAAAGAGTAACCCCATTGTACCATGAGTTTCATGGGTGTAGGTATTCCCTCCACTATCGTATAAGTACGAAAAATAATACCTACACCTTGTGGTGGAGGGGGGGTTCAACTTAGTAGAAGATTCCAACTAAAAGGATTATTTAAGGTTGGAAAGCTGATGGTAACTATTAGGGTGAAGGGCAAAGGTCCAGGAGATTATACAAAAGTTTTAGGGATGATAGGAGGAAAACATTGTGACACACCACCTACAATTGGGGTAGTTAAGGTTCCAAAATTAAGCATAGGATGAATAGTAGGATAACCAACAAATTATGTAGAAACTAAAACAAGTCACACATATGGTAGTGTACCAAAAGTGTCCACAAAATACCATGACTCACTAATAATCATCCAGGTGTTTGAGGTGGAAACTAACAAACATAGTAGGCAAAGGTGTTTTCTGAAGCAAAACAGGCATAAGAGGATTTGTAAGTGGAGGATTATAAGGAGGTACTAGATCTTTAGTGAAAGGTTCCTTTCGTAATATTGACTTTGGGTCAGTATGCAATGATTCAGAATTACAAACTAGAGACGGATTCCACTACGTAACAAGAGAATCTCATTTACTTCTAAATTCCTCCCCAAAACATGGAGGAATACCCTGCAATCATTCAATGGGCGCCACGGTGAATGATATATATTTTACAAAAAATATTAAGTGATGTTATTATCATCTCAGTAACCAAAAATACACACCCATGAAAAAGAAAAATCTCTAGAAGATCAACAGGCAATCAACCTTTGCTTGATTGTCACAACTAGGTAGACATGAAACCCAATATCGAAGGACTATAAGATAAAGTTAGTAAAAATGAGACAATTATGATTACTCTTGAGATTCACCCAACCTAACTAATAAGTGTCCAAATACCCTCATGAAGACAAGAACCCACCGAACAAACTACAGATGAAGTTTACCCATTAAGGTACTAGGGAAGCCCACCCTAGTCACCTTATGTACGTCCTTAATAATATTCAAACTACTCTTTGTCCCAAACTAAAGAAACAATCAGGGGAGACACAATTGTAGATAGTATTTTGTGTTAGCAGGATACCTAATTCCTTGACTTAACTTTGTTATCCTCAAAAGAATCCCCATTATACAGAATACCCATTGAAATGAAATTAAAGGTTGTCTACCTTCTCTCACACTTTGACATTGTCTCTTTCTTAACTCCCTTGTTAGAGGAGAAACCTGGTTGATGTGAGTGAAACAACATTTTCCCTGTTTAATGACACGAGTTTAGTTTTGCAGCATTGGGGAGTCTACTTTCACAGCCTAGCCCAAGATTCCAACCTAAGCTAATGTGTGTTTTCCTATGACAAAGATTTGCTTATTTATTTTATTATGTAATTACTTTTAAAGGTTCTTTATTAGTGTCTTCAGAAGTGTATTGATGTATGAAGTTTGTGAGACACAACTAAAACCATACAGAAAATATTATTTTCAATTAAATTCAATGAGAAAGAGATTCTACAAGGAGAGAGTAATTGACATATTTTCCAAAACAAACAACCCTAATGCAACTTCTAATATTGCACAACAAATGAAGACATTCAAACTAAAAATAAAAGCTCACTAAAAAACTGATCAAAACAAACCAAACTAATAGAAAGGAAGTTTTTTCTTTTATTTTTCAAATTATGAAAATAAGATACATTTTTGAAAGAAAAATGCATGGATGCGACTAGAAAAATTAGAGTTTTAGATAGTACAGATCCAAGGATCAACAGAAAAGTAAAAAACGAGATAGTGAAATCCATAGGCTGGGTGGAAAACAAGGTTTTAAGGCACTAACATGGGTTTCTAGACCGCACAGGCTATTAATAGCTAGAGTAACGCATTGTGCACAAATGAAGCCTACATTAAAATGCATTGGAAAAAAATGGTAGGGAACATTATAGAGGCTTTGCTTGGAAAAATAATAACCTAGGTCACAAGATAGACTTAGACCAAAAAAACTAGCATACAAACATACAAGTGAAAAGAATTCAAGGCTAAAAAGACTAAACAAGAGCAAAGAATTAGGATCTAGGAGTTATAAGCAAAACTGAGAATCCAAAACGATCGCCAGTATGGTCACCAATTCCACCATAGGGATTTAAGATCAGATGGACAGACTAGAGAACCATCTTAAGCTTCCCAGAACCTAAGGAAAATGGATGAATGGATCTATCAAACTATGGTCAAATTCATTCAATAATAAAAATAGTAAGCTAGAATTAACAAAATGGTAGAAAAGGGTTACCTGATGATCCTTTCCTGTACATCAATTGGACTAGTCAATGTGGATGAGTAGTTCTCCTAGCTAGCTCCTAAGCTCAATCATGCGAACAAAAGAGACAAAACATAACCTT
>APFE031380206.1:62446-169548 GCA_000404065.3 Pinus taeda | reverse complement strand
ATATATATATATATTAATCAATTCAAACATCAATGGATGAGCATCAATACTTTTTTTAACATACAAAAACAAGACCATCTTCCATGTTGTCATTAAATAAATAAAAAATGTATGAGCAATTGAAAACAATTTGGAAGGAACAACAATAGATTTATATATTAAAAAATGAAGGAAAGTTACAATTGGTGGGCTCCAGTATTGCAGCAATAATGCTGCAACTCTTGGGACTCCCTTCTTTACTTTTATCAACCCGGTAGTTCGTAACAAACTTGGAAGCAACGGTGATGTATGCAAAAGTACTAGCTCTTGCCGCAACTGTCACTTGGTCAGCTGGCACAAGTCTTGTAGGAGCTTAAGCCAACTTCTATGAGCTCTGAGAAGAAGCTTTTTAACTGATGGATGGAAGCTAACACAAAGGAAGCGAAAAGAGACTGAAAAACTGAAAGGAAATGGAAACCCTAGCAAACCCAAATTTTACTAGCTAGCCCTACTGATGCAAGAAAGAGGATGCAAGCTACTGGAAGAGATGCCATTGACTTCAAGGAAGGTAAAATGCATTTGTCTAAGCTACTTCTATAGTAAAATCTAAATAAAACATCTTTTTGTATTTTTGAATAAGTTGTCAGAATTATCATGCATGTGCTTTAACTGTTTTTTATTATGCAGAGGTAGATTGGCGAGAGGAAATGCTTGCAAGAGGTCGGGAAGGTTCGAAGAGGGCCTAAGGGTTCCCTAGCACCCTTCCAAAGAGTTTCACAGAGTTTGGCTATCAAGAAATTGCTTTCGTGAGCTTCTACAGGAAGTCTGCAAGGGTTCTACAAGATGTTCTAGAATTTCTACAAGATGTTCTGTAACTTCTACAGGATGTTCAGAAAGGGGATTTTGGAGGGTTGATGGATGAAGAAAGGTGAATAAGTGGGTATGGAGGTGAGATAAGGGTGTGAAGAGGTCCAAGACTTGGTGGATGGAACTGACGAGTGGTGAGGATGGTTGGATTTGTTCAAGGAGGAGTGGAACAATGTTGCACAAAAATATGGGAATTAGGGAAAAGCGAGTGAATGTGGCAAACGTAAGGAAAGAATCTAGGTTAGAGGATGGAGCAGGTTGGATTTATGGAGTATGGGTAGATAGAGAAGTATTATAGGTGATCTGCAAATTACTTTTCAAACTCAACAAACAAAGACTCATAAAATCAAGGACCTAGTTACTTTAACCTAATCTAACCTAGATAACAACAAAGAAAATGAGCATAAGTTTATTTGCAATGAAATCATGTGAAATAACTATGCAACTAAGCATGTAATGACAACTGGTATCAACTTACGTAAATAAGAATCTAACAGTAATAATTGCATGATGGAGCAAAGACAGTGTTTTTGGTGGCAGCAAGGTCACCTTGGTCCCAGCTCATGGTCCCACTAAGGGAGAGGTGAGATCAAAGGTGCTTGATAGCATTTTTCTAAAGATATTCTCTATTATTAACCTATCAAATCAATCTAAACATGAAAATCCTTTTTAATCATCAAAAGTGACCTAGGTAACCAGCAAGATCTTAATCTACTTAACATAAATTATTTTGCAAAGACATAAAAATAAAATAACAGTACACAAAGGAAGCCTTGGCACTTGGGTTGGGCCCAACCCCAAGAGCTACAGGCTCCTAAGAAAAACTTAGAATTGATGGCAAATAAAGTTGCTTTCCATTACTCAAAAAATAACCATGTCTCAAAGAAGGTTGTACATCAGTAGCTACAAAATGAGCTGAGAAAATAACAACACTATAGTGCAAAATACAATAGTTCAAAAAGTAACCTACGAAGGCTGGAAGCCTTCCTATTTATGCACTACGAGGGTCTCCAATAGCCCTCCTTAACTCAAGGGGCTCGACTACTCAAACTACCAGTGATCATCCACTTTACATAAGACTACTCGGTTACCCTTGGGAATCCTTTTTGGTGGCCTGCTAAACCCCGAGCTGAGGGTGGAGATTTCAAGGAAGGGCCTTTTAATGTAGGAGACACCCTTCCTAAAAATCCTCACCCTTGTTACTTCATGCTTGGCTATCATCTGGCTCATAATTGCTTGGCCTTGGTCCAAACTTTGTCCAAAAATGTGCATTAACAACGTGTTAGCCTTCTTGGTCAAGTGACTATCCCCATTCATTCAACTAACATAAATATACTCAAAAAACATGCATAAACTATGAAAAATGGTGGATTGACGAAGAACAGTTAGGCAAAATGAGCCCAATAAGTTACCTAATTCTTGGGCTCATCATCACACCACTGCTAAATGGGTTGCTCATCCTCGAAGAAACTAATCCAGCTCATCATCCTTGATTGCCTTGACCGCCTCTCTCACATCCCAGGCCTCCCGAGGTGATATCTTCTTCACGGTCATGAAATCTTGCTTTTCCTTCCACTTCTTCCCACTGCGTGTGTTCCTCCTCTTCTTTGACTCCTTCTAGCAGCCCCAAAAGCAAAGGAGGACTGAAATTGAGGCCGATCCAGTTGGCCTGAAGATTCTGCATGGACTGTTTGTAGAGGGGTACTCTTGCCAAGGCCTCCCTCATCCTTGTTGGGGAGTGGTATTCTCTAATTTTTAGGCTGTGGGACAGTGTGTTCCGCCTCCGGGTGCAAGCATGAACACAGTTATCCCCCAACAGTCTCTCCATGTCCTCAAAATCGGCTATGGCTTGAGCTTGTCATTCAATGTAGTTTGGTAGGGCCTGAGAGTCATTGGCTAAGTGCTGGTGGGCATATATTAATGTTGAGGGATCCTCCGGCTCTGCTCTGATCATTAGTGGCTCCTTGCGTTCCCTGTCCATAACATTTTGGACCTCTACTGCTCTCTTTTCTTCATGATTTAGCCAAGAGGCCATGGCCATAAGTTGCACATCTCCTACCGTAGCATTGGGATCCCACAAATTCATGTTGGGAAGGGCCAAGTTGTGTGGGTATAACTCTTACAATTTGGCCTTGTCCTCTAATGAGCTACTGTCACATAAAGCCATGAATTGATAGTAGTTTTGAAATGGAGTGATGCCCCTTTGGGCCAAGGTGTTAATCTGGAACTGCAACTGCTGATCCTTAAGGTATAAGGCATATGATTTGGTAGGTTGCCTACACTTCATTGCCTCCACTAGCTGGCCATGCAAGCCAGTTGGGCCTCCTTCTCTTGTACCTGTTTCCTTAGAGACTCTATCTCCTGTGCTTCTTGCAATTCCTTCTCCTATAGTTGTCTAGTTAGTGCCTCAATTTTAGCCTGCAACCCATCTCTTCTGTGCTATTAATCAGCGGTTTCTTTGTCTATTGTGGGCTCCTCCTGTTGTCGCTATTCTCCCAAGTTGTGGGGCCTATCTTCCTTATAGTGTCCCTGTAACTGTAGCTATTGTTTAAGCAGCTCATTTTCTTCCTGTAGCTTGGTTCGCTAGCTACTTTCCACATGCCTTACCATAGCCAATTCCTTTCTTGCCTCTTTTAGTTGTCCTTCCAAGGGACCTATGTCTGCCACACCCTTGGACTTGGCGATTTTCATCCAAGTGTGGGTCCTCACTCTCTCTTCTTCTAGTGCAAAGAAGAGTGGCACTGCGAATTTTTGGGGAACTATATTTCCGGCATCTAACAGGTTATAGTAGGAGCCCAAGCTGGGTTGGGGGCTTGGTTCCACAATGTTCTCAGTCTTTTCTTCCTTCTGTGATGATTTAGCTGCCTTTTCTTCTAATTCCTCAGTCTCCTTTAGTCTAATCAGCATTTCCTGTACAACTGTCTCAGCATCCTGTAGAGAGGTTTTTGTGTCCATCATTTTAATCCTTTCTCTCCCGGTGGACGTTTTCGGGCTTTCCCGTTCATTGGTGATGGATGCCTTTGAAGGAGACCTTTCTTTTCTTTAGTTGCGGTGTGCTCATTCTTGCCTTAAAATACATGGAAGGCTCCATTTTTCGCTTCACTTTTTGTTTTGGAGATGTGCTTAAGGCAACCAGCATAGCCACTGCCTCCTTGGCCAAAATCTCAGGTGATTTCTCCTTTTGCTGCTCTGTTTCCATGCTTCCTGTAGAAAGTCCTGTGTCAATTGTTTTCATGCTTCCTGTAGAAACTGTTTCAACTGTTTCGATCTGCTTGGCTGGATGTGTCTTTCCTTTTAATTTATGTTTGGTTGCCTCGATTATGCCCTCCTTTGTTTGGACTCTTTTAGTCCTCTCTATTCTACTCTGCAATCGTTTTTCCCTGGGTGTTTGTGCCATTGTTCCTCCCACAGTTTTAGGCTCAGCAACTTGGCCTTTTCCTCCTTTCTCTTTCTATTCCTTCTATGGTGGTTTGTCCTGTGTTTCTTTACCACTGGCTTTCTCTCCTGCCTCAGTGTTTTCCCTTTCTCCACTGCCGGATGAGGTGAGTTCCTCAGCGAGAATTCGAATATCATCATCTCTAGACATGTTGTGGAAAATATCCCAGGAGAGGGGGACAGTGTAGGTGTGGAGGGCATCTTCCACTAAAAGCTTGATGAGCCCATGATGGGCTAACTGATCTAGTGTCCCTTCCTTCAATTTTGTGCCACATTCAATTAATGATTGCAGAAGGAAATAGGGGATGCTCAACTTCTTTTCTGGAGGTAAATCCAACCCATGTCTTAGTTCACTCAGCGACCGGAAATGATAGTCGTAGACAATACTAAACTGCCCCTCACAGGTAATGTATTTCATGATTTGGAGACTGACTTTGCTCTAAAGAGGATGTGTAAGCTAGCTCTCTGAACCCTGTTCTTGTCTTCTGCAAAATGTTCCTCGGGTAGGAAGAATTCTTTCTTGGCTCTTTGGCTCAATTCCCTCTCCTCTTTGCTCCAGGGTATCCCTAATGGCAGACTAGTAACTCGACTAATGAGTTCAGGGCTAAGCTTTAGGGTCAACCCTCTGAAATTCACTATGGCCTGTGTCTTTGATTTAGGTTGTAGGGACATTAAGAATTCCTCCGTTATCTCATCGTCATGACCCTGAATTTTTTCACAAAAGGTCATCCAATTGGCACGGGTGAAGAGGTTCACCACCTCAGGATGTTCACGCAATTTACTGAAATCTGAGGGTTCCTTCCTGATAAACCCCTCCTGGCATGGTGAGAGTGCTTTGTTTTATGCTCTGAGCAGAAAGGCACTGTTGTTTTATTGTTTCCTCCTTTGAAATTCAAGGAAGGATCTCTCGGGTGTTTAAATTTTAATCTGCACTAGTTCCATAGTCATAAGGCTTTTGCTGCCGAAAACTCAGCTGCCCGTGCATAACAGAAAGAATTAGGTTTCCACAGATAGGGCACAAAGCTCAATTTTCATCCCCAGCATACATACAACCGTGTAAATTCAAATTCTTCATACACAGGTTAACCCTCACAATGCTTTATCTTTTCTACATGAATTTTTTTTTAACAAGAACCGTGGAGGAGAAATTTGATGCAGAACCGACTGAGAAATTTCGTGCGACACACAGGCAAACTGCTATTTTCGACTCACAGGAAGACTTGTCTCTAACCCTCCAATTCACGATAGTTCAATTCACCACTTTTTCGAAACATACCATGCATGGAAGAGTGTTTTCGAGCCTACCTCTCTCGGAACTCCAAATTTGACGAAGAAAAGTCTAGGCTTCTCTGCTCTGAAAGGCTATGTCGTACTTCCTGTAGAACTCTTGTCGGCTTCTATAGGATGTCACTGCACCTCTGAATGAGCCCGATATGCAGGAGAATTCTGAAATAGACCGAAAAGCTCAGTGGAGGATGACGAATTAACAGGTTGTGGGAGTAGAGGATGTGTACCTCAGCCAAGGACGTTGCAAGTGCAAATGAACAACGGGTGGTGAGAGTCTTCAGCCAAGCATTTATTAACTGCAGTGCAATTCATAGCGAGGGGGTGAGGTGGCCGGACCAAACCGTTAATCCAACGTCACGACCATCATTTCTCTTCGTGTCCCTGGCCGCCATCACCTCCCCTCTGCCATTAACCACCGCCACCACTGCCAGTCCCGACGTTTTTCCCGACTGGACACTCCATACGTGTCGGCTGCATGGCTTGTTGGTGATTTTGAACATAACTGAGCTTGTTCGAATCCCACGAAGCCATGTAACTGGCTAAGGGTGGCCAGTTTGACTGGCCCCCGATCCTCGGTCAATTCGAACCATTTTCACAGACATGCAGTTTTTGAAATATAGTTTATGCCTTTAACGAATGAGTTTAGACACTTACCTACATGGCCATGGATGCGTTATGCAGACTTCGGGTCTTGGAGCCACTGCTTCGCTTGCTGCTGCCTCATGCACGGGTGCTAGAACCCATTATTTAATTTGTTGATGCGGTATGCATGGGTTTTGGAACCCGATCCTTCAGTTGTAAACACTGCATGCAAAGGTTTTGTTGGGTTCTAGCCTCTGAGGATGTTTTCATGTTCAAAAGGAGCCTTCTTCATGTCCCCTATGTTGATTTCAACTATTCTTGCCTCCAGAGTATGTGCTCCAAAGGGATTAGCTGCTACAGGATTCCTATAGCTGCTTCTCCTCCTGAGATGCAGTCTAAATGAGCAGGGCCATATTGCGGATGAGGACCGGATGCATTGATGAAGAGTCTAGATGGAGCTTGGACAGGTAGAGTGTGCGAGACTTTGCTGCTTGACTTGTCACTTAAAAAAATTCTTGCTGTCAATCTAGGCAAATAGGGTTTCTTGCATGACTGTGCAGGAACACATAACCAGGTGGGTGACATAGGTGTAAGGAGATGGAACAGGGTGCCATATGGTGATGGGTGGAATAGAGGGGTGGCTACAGGCCTAACCAACAGATTCCAAGCTTGAGATTCCCTTCCAAAATATAATTTGGCTCGCCTGAAGGTTCTCTAGGATGTTTCCTGTAGAAATACAGAACTTCTTGTAGAAAGCCCAGAACTTCCTGTAGAAGGTGGAATCTCGACCCGAATGTGATCAAATCCTAGGAAAGGTGAGTGGCCATGGAGGAAGTGTCTGTAGGGATGTCCTGTAGCCTGGTACAGAGCCCTATCCTTGTTTTGTGTGACCCTCCTTACTTGTAATGTATTCCCTGCAACCTACAATTATTGTACAGAGATTAGGCCTGTTTTTTTTTCTTTTTTCTTTTTTTTTTTCTCTCCTTTTTTTCTTCTTTTTTTTTGTAAGAGACAGTTAGGGCGCCTCCATGAGGTTTTCACCCTCACTATCTATGTTGGGCACCTCAGAGAGGTTTTCACCCAAGGATCTTTTTATTCCTATTTTTCTCTTCTTCTTTTTTTATGATCAAGGCGTGGGTGGAATAGAGGCAGAGTCCTGCTCCACTGCCAGCACTGATTTGTCCAAAGTTTCAATGAACTCCTACCTCGAAAGGGGTTTCCTGTAGATTTTTTTCTTGATGTCCATTGACAAGCATGGGGATGGCTTTTTCATCAATGGTCCTGATAAGGAATAAACCATTGTCATTGCATTTCTCTACTGTATATGGTCCTAACCATCTTGTCCTCAGCTTCCCTTTGAAATCCCTGTATCTTGAGTCATACAACAGTGCCCGATCTCCTGGCTGGAATTGCTTTTCATTAAGGTGCCGATCATGCCATATCTTCCTCTGGAGTTGAATTACTTCTGAGTGGAGGAGGGCCTTCATTCTCTGTTCATCTAATCCATTTAGCTGCAGTAATATTTCACGTTGAGCATGGCTGAGATCTAAGTCCTACTGAGCTGCCACCCTCAATGTGTTGTACTCGAACTCTATGGACAACAAAGCTTTCTTCCCCTAGACCAGCTCATAAGGTGTGAAACCTGTTGTAGTTTTCCAAGTGGTGTTATAGGCCCAGGTGGCCTCAACCAGGTGATCTACCCAATCCTTTCTACTGCTGCTCACCACCTTAGTCATAATCTCTTCCAATGCTATATTAGTGACTTCCACCTGCCCATTTTCTTATGGATGATACGGGGTGGAAGTTCTTTGCTTGATCTTGTGACGAGTGAACAAGTCTTCAATCAAATTAGAGGTGAACTTGCTTCCTTGATTGGTGAATAACTCTCTTGGATAGCCAAACTTGTAGAAGATATTTTCCTTTAAAAACTCAGCCACTTTTTCTTTTGTCGCTTCCTTGATTGCCTTTGTTTCTACCCACTTTATCAGGTAGTCGATGCACATAATGATGTAAGACCTTTGCTTTGAAGGGGGGGTGATATGACCCACAAAATTCATGCCCCACTTCTCAAATGGCTCGAAAGTCACTTGAGGTTGGAGGGGCATTTCATCCCTTGGAGTCGGTTTCCCCATCCTCTGACATTGATCACACCGGCTAATGTACCTTCTGACATCTTGATGAAGAGTAGGCCAATAGTAGCCTCCCTGTAGAATTTTGAAGGCAGTCCTTTTTGCTGCAAAGTGGCCTCCACAGGGCCCATCGTAACAGGTTAGGAGGATGTCAAAGACTTCCTCCTCCCTAACACGATGCCTCAAGATTTGATCTAGGCCAAGTTTAAAAAGGTTGCTCCTGATCCAAGTGAATGGGGCACTCTTCCTCACAATTCTACTCTTCTCCTTTGAGGAGAGATGCGGAGGGAACTGTGTTGAGACCAAGTAATCTTCTATATCAGCAAACCATGGAGAGAGTACTGAGATAGGAAACAGGTGTTCATCTAGCATATGATCAGCCACTCTCCCTTCTTCACCTATAGGCAAATCCAATCTAGACAGGAAGTCAGCAACAACATTTTCCTTACCTGGCTTGTCGACAATGGTCAGATCAAATTGCTGCAACAAAAGTAACCATCTAATGATACGAGCATTTACAGCAAGCTTATTCATTAAATATCTAATCGCAGCATGATCAGTGTGTATGAATGTTTGATAAACAGTGATGTAGTGTCTGAACTTGTTTAGGGAATGGACTACGACCAGGAACTCTTTCTCGATTACAATATAGTTCATCTCTGCTTTCGACAAGTTTTTGTTGACAAAGTATATGGCATATGGTAGTTTCTCCTCAACTTGTCCTAAGGCCGCCCTATGGCTTTATTCGAGGCATCGGTGTGGATGTGGAAAGGTAGGGCCCAGTTTGGACCTCTCAAGATCGGGGCGAACACCAGCTTATCCTTCAACTCATCCAGAGCCCTTTGGCAGTTGTTAGTCCATTTAAACTCAACATCTTTCCCTAAGAGGCTAAACAATGGCAAGGCTAGCTTACTGAAATCTTTAATGAATCTTCTATAATATCTTGCTAAGCCTAGAAAACTCCGAACATCTCTTACCTTTTGAGGAGGTGGAACCTTTTGGATGATAGCAATTTTGTTAGGATCCACCTGTAATCCTTGTTGAGAATGGTATGACCTAGCAAAGTCCCTTCAGTCATCAGGAATTCACATTTTTCAGGACTGAGGGATAGGTTCATCTCAATACACTTGGTTAAAACTTTTCCCAGGTTAGTCAATGCTTCTTGGAAGTTGGACCCATAAGGAGTAAATTCATCCATATAGATTTCCACTGAATCGTGAACCAGTTCAGCAAATATGCTCAATACTGCTCTTATCCTAGTCTTATCCTAGTCTTCCGGGCTGATTTGGATCTAATTATACCTGCAGAACCCATCTAGGAAAGAGAAGAACTTCTTCCCTTCCAGTCCATCCAGCACTTGATCTATGAAAGGTAAAAGGAAATGGTCCTTCTTGGTGGCTTTGTTAAGTTCTCGGTAATCTACGTAGATTCTCCACTTCCCATTTTTCTTGGGTACAAGCACCAGAGGTGAGACCTACTCACTATCAGAGATGGGGTAGATGAATCCTGCATCCAACAACTTTTGCAATTCTTCCCTGACAATCTCTTTAAGGGCTCGATTCATTCTCCTCTGAGGCTACCTGACTGGTTTACAATCCTCTTTAATGTAAATGTCATGGGTATATACTGAAGGGTGGACTCTTTTCATCTCGCTATAGCTCCAAGTGAAAGCATCCAAATGATTGTTCAACAAGCTACACAGCTCCTTCTCCTAGGAGGGAGCTAGGGAGGAGCTGATCTTTAAGGTTCTTTCAGGGCCAAATTCCACACTCTTAACTCTGGGAGAGGTTGGATTAGTCACACAGAGGTCCACTAAAGCACTGGCTTGGGCATCTTCCACCAACTCCTCTAATGACAGTGCAACGGGAGGTTGGTTTTGAATCAAATTCTCAATCAATTCATCCTCGGTTTGAGGGCCTCCCCTGGTGGCTTCTATTGTGCACAAAGGTGCAGAGTAGACCTCATCCTCATCTCCCTCTTCCAACCGGAGTCGTAAGTCATGTTCTAGTAGAGGTTGGGCAGGAGGATAGAGGACTAGTTATTTGGACATAGGCCCATCCTTGATGGTCATGCTTCTAACTCAACAACTGATGTAAGCATCCACAATAGCTAACGAAGGTCTTCCCAAAATGAGGGGGTATCCAGTGAGTTTTGCCTTTGTCTGAAGGACTAAGAAGTCTGCAGGATACTCCCAAGAGTCAACAGAGACCAGGACATCTTCCACAATCCCTTAGGGAGTCACCGTGGAGTGGTTTGCTAACTACAGTACTGTCGAGGTCTTTCTTAAGGAACTCTGAAGGTTGAGTTTAAGCATAGTGTCCATGTTCATCACATTAATGGCAGCCCCTAGATCAATCAAAGTGTGGGGAATTATGGTTCCATTGATGTGGACATCAACTACAGGACTCCCAGGGTCCAAATATTTTGGACAAATTACTTACCCCAACATTAGATCAGACATTTGTCCTATGACATTGATAGTTAGGGCATCTCTCTTGCACCTGCCTGGGTGCCTGAAACACTTCTCCTTGATAAATTTTTTGTATATTAGTACATCTTTCATGGCCTGGAGAAGTGGTATTTTCACACACAAGTTCTTAAGTTCTCCCAGAAGTTTAGTCTCCTCTGGGTTTGGTTCTGTGGTTACTATTAGTCGCTCAGGAAAGGGTGGAATGGATTTGGGTTCACTTTCCTATTTTTCTTCCTCATCCTCTACGAGAGGAGGTTGGTGATTTGGAAGGACCTTCCCAGATCATAGGTTGATCTCCTGAATATCCATAGCATAGGTAGGTCATGTTGTCTCCCCATTGTATACCTGCTGGGCCTGTCTGTTGTTGGGGTTCGGGTTCGGTTGGGCAGGCATCTTGGGTTGTCTTGGAGGAGTAGGAGGTAATGGTTGCGGTGGAGCAGGTGGTGGAGGCAGAATGGTGGGAAGAGAGTTGTATTAGGGCCTTCACCCCTACTGAGGTGCATTCCACTGAGGCTGTGGCTGGACATGTGAGTGAAATGAATGAGCAGTAGGTTGAATATGGTATTGAGATGGATAAGACCACAGAGGAGGTGCAGACCAAGAAGGATGAGTAGGGGGGCCCCAAGAAGGTATATGAGTAGATTGGTTGGGGATATAATAAGCTTGGGATGTCCCTCGCATCCCCTGCTAGTAAGGTCTGGGCCCATGCGGCCTCCTTTGGTTGAGGAAGTAGAGAGGTTCAGTGGTTGCCTTAGTCCCCTGGTACATAGCTTTAAATATAGGTAAGGTTGGGCATTGGTTTGTGGGGTGGTCTTCCTCACAAATGAAACATACCTCTACTGAGTTCACTTGACACTCGTTCTTAGGGTGCTTCCTCATACATCTGGGACAAAAAATGTCCAAAGCCCTCTCAGCTTCCTCTTTCTTTTTTTTGATTTGGAAAGTATCAAGTTGCATGGAAATGGTCTATCTCATCTCACTTTTGAGGTCTTCCATCTGATTAGCAAACTCATGCTTGGAGAAGGTGGTACTAGCTAAAAGTCGATTCCCCTACCTCTTTTCCGCACTGCCCTAGAATGGTTTCTAAACATAGTCTTTATGTCCTCATAAGGTAGTTGGTAGATGTCCCCTCCAGCTAGCAAATGGAGGGTATCTAGAAGGTCTTCAGGGACTCCTCGGAGCAGAACCAGCTTCAGCGATTCAAGGTCAAGTGTGCACCTAGCCTGGTTATAACTAAGTTGGAACCTTTCCTCGTAGTCTTCTAAAGATTCATCATTTCCCATGGTCATCCGAAAGATCTCTCCCTTTGTTTCTTTTCACCTACAGTAGTCCCAATATTTGTTGTTAAAGACTTGTTGAATCTGAGCCCAAGTGGTGATACTGTTTCCAGGTAACCCCATGAACCAGCGTAGTGCTGCATCCTTGAGGGTAGAAGGAAAGAGTTTCAATCCATGGAAGTGAGGTAAGGTTGAGGGACTTATGTTTTTCATTTTTATGTCCCCATTGGTCTCTCGGATGGGAAAGGGACCTTCTATTCTTTCCTCATCTCCTATACCATTTCTGTGCTCAGCCATGGTCTTAAGAGGGATGTTCTCTTGCTCTTCTCCATTATAGGATCTTCGTATATCTCTGGAGGTTCACCTATAGGTTCTTTTGGATCACGGCCACCAAAGAAGAGAGAAGGGTGACTCAGGGATGTGGTGGGGGTGTTGGGTAAGAATTTTTCGATATTGTCTCTATTCCTACGAGGCATGAAATGAAAGATTTTTGGTTTCTTTTGTTTTATTCTGCTTGTACCTGCAACACTAAAATAGATTGGATTGCAACTAACTAAAATCTATCTTGCTAAAATAAAAATGCGGAATTGAAATGAAAGCAGGAAAGGACTAATATATTTTGCTGAAATGAAATTGCAGGAATGACATGCTAGGCTACGCTTACGGAATTGAAATTGCATAATTGAAATGCTAATCTACGCTTGTAGAATGGAAATGTTAATCTATGCTTGTAAAATTGAAATGCTAGTCTAGGAAAGCATAAAATGTCTAGTCTACTTTTGTGGAAATGAAATAAACTACTTAGCATAAGGTTGTAGTGGAAAATAGAAGAAAAGCAACAATCACAAATACTTTGACACTTCCTTGGCAATGGCACCAAAAACGAATGGTGGGCTCCAGTATTGCAGCAATAATGCTGCAACTCCTGGGACTCCCTTCTTTACTTTTATCAACTCGGTAGTTTGTAACAAACTTGGAAGTGACGGTGTTGTATGCACAAGTACTAGCTCTTGCCACAACTGTCACTTGGTCAGCTGGCAAAAGTCTGCTAGGAGCTTAAGCCAACTTCTATGAGCTCTGAGAAGAAACTTTTTAACTGATGGATAGAAGCTAACTCAAAGGAAGCTAATCTACTTGCGGAAAGAGATTGAAAAGCTAAAAGGAAATGCAAACCCTAGCAAACCCTAATTTTACGAGCTAGCCCTACTGATGCAAGAAAGAGGATGCAAGCTACTGGAAGAGATGCCATTGAATTCTAGGAAGGTAAAATGCATGTTTCTAAGCTACTTCTATAGTAAAATCTGAAGAAAACATCTTTTTGTATTTTTGAATAAGTTGTCAAAATTATCATGCATGTGCTTTAACTATTTTTGATTATGCAGAGGTGGATTGGCGAGAGGAAATGCTTGCAGGAGGTCGGGAAGGTTCATAGAGGGCCTAAGGGGTCGCTAGCACCCTTCCATAGAGTTTCACAGAGTTTGGCTATCATGAAACCATTTTCGTGAGCTTCTACAGGAAGTCTGCAGGGGTTCTACAGGATGTTCCAGAATTTCTACAAGATGTTCTGTAATTTCTATAGGATGTTCAGAAAGGGGATTTTGGAGGGTTGATGGATGAAGAAAGGTGAATAAGTGGGTATGGAGGTGATATAAGGATTTGAGAAGGTCCAGGACTTGGTGGATGGAGCTGAGGAGTGGTGAGGATGGTTGGATTTGTTGAAGCAGGAGTGGAGCAATGTTGCACAAAAATATGGGAATTAGGGCAAAGAGAGTGAATGTGGAAAACGTAAGGAAAGAATCTGGGTTAGTGGATGGAGTAGGTGGGATTTATGGAGTATGGGAAGATAGAGAAGTATTATAGGTGCTCTGTAAATTATTTTTCAAACTGGACAAACAAAGACTCGGAAAATCAAGGACCTAGTTAGTTTAACCTAATCTGACCTAGATAACAGCAAAGAAAATGAACAAAGGTTTATTTGCAATGAAATCATATGAAATAACTATGCAACTAAGCAATCATGAACCTAAGAATGTAACCACAACTCGTATCAACTTCTACAAATAAGAATCTAACACTAATAATTACATGATGGAGAAAAGACAATGTTTTTGGTGGCAGCAATGTCAGCTTGGTCCCAACTCATGGTCCCACTGAGGGAGAGGTGAGATCAATGGTGCTTGATAGCCTTTTTGTGAAGATGTTCTCTGTTATTAACCTATCAAATCAATCTGAACATGAAAATCCTTTTTAATCATAAAAAATTGCCTAGGTAACTAGCAAGATCTTAATCTACTTAACAGAAATTATTTTGCAATGACATAAAAAGCAAATAAAAATACACAAAGGAAGCCTTGGAACTTGGGTTGGGCCCAACCCCAAGAGCTACAGGATCCTAAGAAAAACTCAGAAATGATGCCAATTAAAGCTGCTTTCCATTACTCAAAAAATAACCATGTCTTAAAGAAAGTTGTACAACAGTAGCTACAAAATGAGCTGAGAAAATAATAGCACTATAGTGAAAAATACAAGAGTTAAAAAGGTAACCTACGAAGGCTGGAAGCCTTCCTATTTATGCACTATGAGGGTCTCCAATAGCCCTCCTTAACTCAAGGGGCTCGACTACTCAAACTGCCAGTGACCAGCCACTTTACATAAGACTGCTCGGCTGCCCTTGGGTATCCTTTACAGTGGCTTGCTAAACTCTGAGCTGAGGGTGGAGATTTCAAGGAAGGTCCTTTTAATGTAGGAGACACCCTTCCTACAACTCCTCACCCTTGTTCCTTCATGCTTGGCTATCATCTGGCTCATAATTTCTTGGCCTTGGTCCAAAATTTGTCCAAAAATCTACATTAACAATGTGTTAGCCTTCTTGGTCTAGTGACTATCCTCATTCGTTCAACTAACATAAATATACTAAGAAAACATGCATAAACTATGAAAAATGGTGGACTTACGAAGAATAGTTAGGCAAAATGAGCCCAATAAGTTACCCAATTCAGGGGCTTATCAACAACCATAGATAATTTTAGCATGAGCTCCTCCAACTCCTCACTCTTCAACCTCTCTCTCTCAAAAAATATCTTGACAACATAATAGTGCATGAATTATGATCCCAATTTCAATGGCCTAGCCTCCAATATATAAGCAAGTGGAGTGTGTAAAAACTACTAATTATTCCTTTAGTTCTCTTTTGGAAAAGTCCATAGGGTGGAGGATATTTCCTTTTGCTTTATTACTTTCTCTTACTTTAGTGTGCTTTTTTAGTATAGGCAACATCAATGGATGATCTTGAGGTGATATTTTTCCACCTTTTTCGAGTCCACTTCAGTGAAAAATAGTCACAACAAGTAAACTCATGATTTTTACTCATGGATATGTAAAAGTCAAGTAATGCGGTCCTTATGAAGATACAAAGCATTAGTTGTTAGGGTAACCTAGTTTACTGGAATATGGCCAATGTTTCCATGCTCTGTGAAAGTCTTGTAGGGTGCATTGCAATGTTAAAAGACCTGAAATAAGAGTGTATTCTAGTCACCAAAATGTTCGTCTCCTATGAGTTGATGAGGAGATATTTTCCTGTATAATAGTCAAACGTTTGTAAAAGGGTCAATATTAAAGGTACTCATGTATAACCCAATGGAGGAAAATAGGGCGATAATATATGACCCATAATGCATGAAGTTAAAATAGAAATTGATGGTTGAAATGCATTACAACATGACTCATAGCTCAAAATGAGAGGAAGGATCCAAAAATATGAAGTCGGATCGAAGGAAACCAAATGATGGAGTCTCAACTCTATTGATAAGATCCTTGAGGTGGGCATACCCATGCTCAATCATAAAGAGAAATTGAACATGGCTGCCAAACATAGGCTATAGATCCATGACATGAAATGCTAGGAAATTGCCACAAATTATACATGGTGGATCCATGTGACACATTAAAAAGATCATATTTGCCACCAAATACAATGTGGATCTATGTTAAAATATACATTAGTAGAACTATAGACACATAAAAGAGGAGGTGCCCCATAGTAGTATTCAAAGGACATGAATGATACATAACTCCAATGCAACATTGGAAGGGAGCCATATAAGAGTGAGTTCCCCTAACCTGAGGTATTGTACATAAACTTCATGGTATTTATCTACAACATGCAAAAAAATGAGTTTATGTCTAGCATGGTAGAAACCATTTGATTACCATTCAATGAGGTGTGCCATTAACATGCACAAAGGGATCCACCTGTTAGGGCCTAAATCTACCTCAGGCTGAGAAAGGTAGGATCTAGGGTAACATCAAACCACGCTTAACCTGGTAGCTAGCCCTACCAGGTTGGGAGAGGGCTCTCTCCTTGTCAATCTCAGGAAAATATAGCAAATGAAGCTTGATATGACTGATGTAAAGGCTAATTTTAGGCTAGGAATATGCTTAGAGGGGTTTGATTGAATTTTATGATGGTTTGCTGGCTGAAATGTGAAAGGCATATTTGGGTCCGAGGAATGGACTCAATCTTGCAGAGGTTTCTCTGGGGCGAGGTAGGAAAATGCTTTAGTACATTGAAATAAGTGAGATGGAGAGTCTTAATACTGGTGAGGAGTTGGATAGGGCATGCAAGTCTCAGGGATCCTCTTCAAATTGCTGAAAACATAGAAAACTAAACAAACCCTAGGTAGAACACTGCAACATCAATGAATTCTACCTTTATCCTTGATTCATTTGGTTAAGATGAACGAAGAGAGATGATGGCATACATAAACACATGTAAAATTGAATTACAAAAGAAAAAACAATACCAAATCAACTTTCCACGAGAATCCCACAAAACGCTGCAAACCCTAGTCTATTCCTTTGCCAAACTGCAGAGATGAATGTACAATGCTGCTCAAAGCTTTCACAAAATTCCAACCTTGACAAATGACTAAAAAAGTACTAGATATGGCAACAAAAAACTCATCCTAGGCCTTAGTAGTCGAATTCATGAGTTAAGGAGTTGTTCCAACAAGATCTAAACTAAGAACTGAAAAGTAGGCAGTGGAACAGCTTGCCTCTAAAATCTAGGAAACTGATTCATTCAGTTTCAAAACTACCCTTTCATGATGTATCCACCTCTATGAGTGAATTTTCAACGTTTTTACATCAAAGTCCATCAAGTTACATCAAATTACATTATAGTTTGACCATGAGAGAGAAAAAGGTCAAACTGAGAAAAAACTAGGCGAAAAATAGAGTTTTCTGGCAACAAATGAGAATTTTCCATCCTGTGCGCTGCGCCACTATCCTTGTGCATAACGCCTTTTTGTAGCTGATTTTGGGGGCCTTCCTATGCACCAAATGTTCTCCAAGTGGTCTTTTTGGAAAGGCCTATCTATCTAATTTCCAAAACAAGTAGAATTTCTGAATTTGGAGTCCATTTTCCCATCCAAAAGTGAGTTCTCCCAACATTGCTTCTTGTGTGGCCAAAATGGGGCAGAAAGGGCAATTTTGAGGTGTTTTTGACCCTTTTGGAAGCTCAAAACTTGACAAAACATTCTATCCATTTCTCGTCATTCATAATTCTGCATGAGGAATCCAAAAATGTAGAGTTTTCCTCTAGAGGAGGTCCCTAGCAAAAGTGAGCGCTGGGTGGCACTACGAACTAGGCAGAAAATCCTATTTTTTCCTCCCAAAACTCAAAATTGACAAAAAGTGTGCCAAATCTCTTGAAATTTGAGCTGAGAGACATGCATCAAGTACTATGTTGGGCTAAAGAAGCCTCACCAATATTTTGAGGCTATCTTAGTCTTTCTTCCTCCTCAGAGTTTTCCTCAATTTGGTCTTCAAGGTCCTTATTCTCGCTTTGCACATCTTGTTTCTCTCCAAATAGTGATAGTTCATGTGCCTCAACATCTTTTTCTCTTTGTTGGCCTTCTCCAACAGCTTCTTCAAGTGAATATTTGTCCTTTCTATCCAAGATTCACGATCAGCTTCAATCTCTTGCTCTAGTGGTGTCAATTTGATTTTCCTCCTCTTGGCTACTTGCTGGTTTTCCCTTATGTTTTGCAGCTCTATGATCATCTACTGATATTCCAATTTCTTGTTCCTTTGCTCAAGATAATTCATAATTCACTTAGCTCTTTCCAGGTTAAGAGCTAAGGCATGAATTCTAGCTTCTTGTTCCTGGATGATATCTTTATGTATTGAGCTTTGGGGGCCCAAATCAATGTCCTAATCCTGAATGAGAATGAAATCTGTCTCTTGACCTTCCCAAGGCCCCTCATCATGTATTGGTTATTTACCTTTGTCCTATACCTACTTTTTTGTTGAAGGAAATGAGACCCCTTTCACCCTGGGTGGAGATAGTACTCGTTTTGCCACTACAAATAGCCACCTTGTCCCCTTTTGATAAGTGATGAATACTGGCACATTGGTGGTTTGAGTCTCATGCACTTCTTGTTGATGTGAAGGCTCTCGTGCCTCATGCAAAACTAATGGGGTCACTTGAGGACTTGCGAAAACCTAATGTGAAATAAAGTCATCCCATGGAACATTCATTAAGCTCAGCTGATGCAACACCACAATCTTGATCAATGCAAAGTGATAAATGTTGTTGTACTGTTGATGAGGAGGCTTCCTTTTCACTAATGTGGTCATTTTCTCAATATTCCGACACATGAAATAGGGGAGGCTCATCATCCTTACCCTAGTGAAATGCATTAATAATATAATATGGTAGGCGTACAAGCGAGAACATCTGCCTTCACAGCTGAAATGCTTTTTATCAACTAGCTATCCCTTGTTCCATTGTTCTCCCACATTCAGAATGCTTGTTGCTTCAGCTATAGATTTAGGTGTCAAAGTGAATGTAACACCTGTCAAATTGACTTGGCCATTGTGAACATGGAGGACAAACAATCTAGCAAGCTCATGGTGGTATTTGACTCTTTCTACCATCTCACAGAACTGGTAGCTGGATTGATGTTTGAAGCATGCTACAACAAGAGGACAAGCCAATAGTTCTGTAAGTGTATTAGGCTCCTCCCGGATGTGTTTGCCTCCCTTGTGAGCTTTTCTAGGTGAATGAAGTTCTTGAGAGGAATCACTCACTGTTTCCTCATCTCTGTCATAAGGTGAATCTATCTCCATAGTTACCACTGTTTTCTTTGAAGTGATGAGTATGAAGAGATTTTATATCAACAATGGGTATTTACTGTTTAATGAAAGGGATTGGTGATTGGGACAGTGAGTGAGGGATTATATGCTGACTATAGGGTCTTTTGGGAGTGGCAGGGTTTCAAAAAAGCAAATTAAGGTTTTGGGGAAAACAGGAATTAGGTATTAGCGTTTTTAGTTTTAGGAATAGGGGAATAGGATGAATGTGTATGAGAGGGGTAGGGGTTATGAAATGAGGGGAGTGTAGTGGAGGGAAATGAAAATGATGCAGGGGAGTAAACAACAACAATGACAACTTAACAAACCCTAGGCAGTTTTTCAGTGTAACTGTGCAACAAACTAGGGTTTTAATTTTCACCTATTAACACACCATGAAAACTAACTAAAATCCTTGCAATGGCACTTAGGAATGTTAAACTTACTTGTGAGATGATGTTTGCAAGATTTGGAGCTTGGAGGAGGTGATTTGAGTGGATTTCGGGCTTGGAAGGCAGGTGCGTTGCGCCCACTAACAGGTGCGCCACGCCCAACAGGGGCGTCGCACCCGTTACAAATTCAGTACTAACCCTGCGCTACAGGCACCGCATTGGCCAAGTGCACCGCGCTTCAACCCAGGTGCGTTGTGCCTCAAGAACTTTCACAGTTTTGCCGCAAATCGCATTCCTTCGTCCAAAATCGCGATTTTGACTTGCTGTTTTCTATTTAACACTTGAAATGAGGCCTTCAACCTGAAGAACACTTTAAATACAATGGACTTTAATTTATCACTTACAAAAACCCACTTTTCTAAAGTTTGATTTTCTCTTGTTCTTTAAAACTCTGTTTTGGCAGTTTTACTTTCTTTTTTCCTTTGATGGACTAAATGCTTTGAATTTTTTGAGTCTATTGCAGGAGCTGGTATGCAGGAGCTTGGCAAGGTAACTAGGGCTACGTCTCTGACTTATGACATATAGGAAAAATGAAATTACATTGAATTTTTATGCATAAAACAATAAAAATCAATTACTAAGCATGTGATTATTGAAATTTTTGATTCTGAGAATTTATTTGACCTCCTCATGTGCTTGTTGACCATTATTGAGCTTTTACAAGACCTTGAGGACAAACCCTAGACCTAATGAGACCTAAAACCCTAAAAATGACTTTTTGCAGATGCAAAGACAAAAAAAATGATTGTAAATGACCTACAAATGGGCCAGCAGGTAAAGATCATGGGGGAAAAATTTATAAAATTCCATTTCCATCAGATGATCCATGATCCTAATGGAATGCATCTGATCAGATGGGACACCTAAAATGCAATTCAACAAGAAAATTTTTATCATTGATGGAGGGATGAAGATACCGACACTAACACCACCAATAATGAAAATGGACCCTAAGATTCATAGCCTAGTCCACTAAGTGTGAATATATGAGCTCACATCAAACACCCAGAAACTTGACTGATCAAGAGTCAACGATGAAAAGCCAATATTAATCTCGAGGAAGCCTACCATTGAGGACTGTACGCTCTAAGGTACTACCGGTTCGTAGATCAAACTCTTAGATAATGAGCTGAAGTCGACAAGTGAAAATATGTTAATGGAAGGCCTTGATGTATCCCCAATTAATCAACATGGAATATACCGAGATATGATCTGAATGGGTCAAGTCATCAAATGATGAAGTAAAATTGACATGGGGATGGTTGACACAAAAATGTCAACAAGGACTATAGATGGTTAACATAGGCTAAAACTTCACTTGAACACATAGTAACATGACACAAAAGTGACTTGGAAACATGACTAATGACCAACACATAGGAGGTAGAAAGGTTGGAAAATAAGACCACTCATGGGAGACGATCCTCTAGCAAATAGTAAAACACGAAGTGAAATTGAATCATGGGCCAAGCAAAGGATGGCAATGGTGGCGAAATTAATCCAAGGCTTATCAGCATCCATAAAATGGGCTAATAAAATGTAGTGATCATGAGGGATAAAGTGTGGAATCCTCTTGTGGTAAGGCCAAAAAGTTATGAATAAGAGTAGATGAGGCTTAGATTTTAAGTCATGGTGGGTCTATTGTAGCTGCTATAATTCCCCTGAAAATCTTTTCTTGTGCTTTGATTTTGGAGCCTACCTTTTGTCTATAAGAACCAATCTTTACTCTCATCTAGTGTTTCTCTTAATTTTCTATTGCCGTAATCATTTATCCTTTCAAGCAACGCTTGTTCCATGCCTTAATTGAGTCTTTCCAACAATAGTTGCACAAGTTTGAAGGACAGGAAAACTCCTTTTCAAACACAAGATAACTTCTATCCTAATATAGCACTTATTTTTGGTCTTTCCTTCGGGAACTGCATAATACTTAGTCACTAGAAACTGCGCAAATCCTTGAGGATCTGAACTACACAATCCTATGAGATAGGCAGTCATTGGGCATGAAAACTATGCAATCCTCCTCTGAGAGTCATAACTACACAATCCACTGAGCTAGTGAACTAAGAAATCCCTTATCACTCAAAATTGTGCAGTGCTTTCTACAAATGGACTGCACAATGTTCCAAAACAAGCCAATTCCATGTCCCTAGAAAATAGCCAGTGTGGATTCCTCTTTGACCATGTGGCATAAGTTCTTATTTTTGTTCTATGGACAAGTGTCGCTTTCACCATGATTGTAGGCATGAGCATCAAAAAGCCTAACCCTAATCCCATGGGGGTAAATCTATATAATCGAGGCTAATATAACACATTTTCACATTCGACATTGGAGGTTTAGCCATCCCTATGAGTTCAAGGAGTTTAATATTTGGTTTGGAGCACTTTTCTAATATGTTTTTAAATTTTTTAAGACATGTTTTCGACGATAATCACATCAAAATTCATTTGTCGACATGTTTCGAACAAACAAGTGTGGTTCACCATCAAGACAAGATTAAGAATCAGATCATGGAAAGAAGTTAAATAGACAGAGTGGTAATTCCAACGTCTAGAAAGAAACAATTAATTTTAACTCGACCAAAAATTAGGGGAAATTTTTAATAATTGATTAATTAACTAGTTAGTTAATATATATATATATATATATATATATATATATATATATATATAATTAACTAAAAATTGTTTTCCTATGTTTTTATATGAACCTATTTATCTATATATAGTTGTTTAATTAATTAAAAACTAAAAATATATAGTTTAATAATTTTTTCATATCTAAACAAAGGAATTATCCCAATAAATAATATATAAGGGATATATTATTATCTTCTTTCTAATTTCAAACAAATAAAATATATATACAACAATATTAATACTATTATTGCAATAATGATGAGATGTGACAATATATATATATCTATATCTATATATATATAATATATATATATATATATATATAGAGAGGAGAGAGAGAGAGAGAGAGAGAGAGAGAGAGAGAGAGAGAGAGAGAGATAAACAAAACAAATTAAAAAAAGGGAACAAAGAGGAAGCAACAAACCCCAGGGGGAACGAGAAGAGACCCAAAACCTACAAAATCCAAACAATTCAAGTGACAGGGAAATAGAATTAAAGCTATAAAGGAAAACAATAAAAGGGCGGGGCTAAGAGAAAAGGGAAGAGATCCAACAACTGCTAATTTTCTAGTCCTCATCCTTGTTAAGATTCCTTGGCTTTCTTTCAACTTCAATGGCCTCCCTAAATTTACGGTGATGAAAAGGAGCAATCCTAGAAATAACCTGGGTCTCCTCAATGAAAATATGATGCTTATTCTTCTCTGCATGTTCTGCCAAAGTAGAAGACCAGGTCCTCTCATGTTTTATGTTGGCTACGTGCTCATGAATCTTCAGATTAATAGAGCACCTAGTTTCACCAATGTAAGGGGTCCCACAAGAACATGGAATAACATAAACACCTTTCATGACCTTGGGGTGAATAGGGTCTTTTATGGATTTTAAGGAGCCACGAATAGTGTTAAGGGGCCTAAAGGTTGAGGGAACATTATGCTTCCTTAGGATTCTCGTAATCTTGTAAGTGGTCCCTTGGATGAAAGGGAGATGCACTCTGAGATTCGATCTTTAGGGTCTTTCTTAACCTTGGGACCACTGCTAGATTTGAGGAAAGGTTTAAGATCCTGGTGACTACTATACCCATTATTAATAAAAACATTAAGAATATGGGCTTTCTGTTTATAAAGGAGGTTTTCATTAGAGATTTTCAATGCATGAGCAACTAGCATGTTGAGAACACCAAACTTTTGAGCAGGGAAACGATGAGACCTCAAATGAAGATACTGCTCAGTATGATTTTTCTTCCGAGACACCTAGTGGGAGAAAGAACCATCATCCTTCTTCAAAATGAGAACATCAAAGAAATTCAGGCACCCATCAACTTCCTTCTCCATAGAAAACATTATGGACGTAGATTGATTGTTGAGATGCTGGAAAAAGTGATCTAACGTTTCTTGGCCATGAGGCCAAATGACAAACATTTCATACAAAAATATTTTCCATAGAAAGAAGGATGATGGTTCTTTCTCCCACTATATGTTTTGGGAGAAAACTCATAATGAGAAATATCTTCATGCCAAATCTTATCATTTCCTTGCTCAAATGTTTGGTGTTCTCAACATGCTAGGTAATCGTGCCTTGAGTATCTCTAATCAAAACCATCTTTATAAAGAAAATGCTCGTCTCCTTAATTTTTTTTTTAATAATGGGTATAGTAGGCACTAGGGTCTTAAAGCTTTCCTTAAAGCTAGTAGTGGTCCCAAGGTTAAGAAAGACCCTAAATATCGAATCTCAGGGGTGCATCTCCCTTTCATCCAGGGGACCACTAATAAGATTGTGAGAATCCTAAGGAAGCATAATGTTCCCTCAACCTTTAGATCACACCCCCCTTAACACTATTCATAGCTCCTTAAATCTATAAAATACCATGTTGACCCCAAGGATATGAAAATTTCTTATGTTATTCCATGTTCTTGTGGGACCCCCTATGTTGGTGAAACTGGGTGCTCTATGAATTTGAGGATTCATGAGCACAAAGCAAACATCAAACATGGGAGGACCCGATCTTCAGCTTTGGCAGAACATGCGGAGAAGACTAAGAATCATATTTTCATTGAGGAGGCTCAGGTTATTGCTAGGATTTCTCCTTTTCATCATCGTAAGGTTAGGGAGGCCATTGAAATTGAAAGAAGGTCGAGGAATATTAATAGGGATAACGGATGGAAAATTAGCAGTTGTTGGATCCCTGACCTTTCCTCTTAGCCCACCTTTTTTAATGTTTTCTTTTCTGGTTTTAATTTTATTTCCTCATATCTTGAATTTTTTAGATTTCCTGGATTTTAGGTCTCTTCTGATTCCCCCATGGGGTCTGTTGCTTCGCTCTTTGTTCCTTTTTTAATATATTATATATATATATATATATATATATATATATATATATATATATATATATATATATAATATATCATCATTATTCCAATAATAGTATTAATATAGGTACATTATATTATTTGTTTGAAATTAAAAAGATGATATAATTAATAAATAATATCCCTTAATATTTATTTAGGTATAATTCCTTTGTTTAGGTATGAAAATTTTACTAAAATATATAATTTTTAGTTTTAATTAATTAAACAACCTATATATAGATAAATAGGTTTAATATAAAACATAGATAAAAGAATTTTTAGTTAATTATTAGCATATATATATTAAATTAATTAATTAATTAATAAAATTTCCCCTAACTATAACACATATTTCATTAAATTTGGAAGTATTCTATTACAACGCCTCCAACAACATTCAATTTTTTTTGTAAATTGCCATATTAACTTGATTCAACATTAAAATAATTTGCAAGTAATTTCTAACCAGTTAGAGATCATGAATAGGTCAAACATTGGGTTGTTATGTATAATAGTATCAATACACAATAGGAGTGTGAAATCAAACTCTTAGAAGAAATTTATTTAAGTTAAATCATATTAGTATGTCAAACATCCAATAAAGATATTATAGTTATGGATAACATGCTAGATTTATCGATGTTTAAATTTTATGTCTTGCAACTCTAACCCCCTTTCCCCCAACCTACAAGGGTTTTGTTGATTGAATGATGGTGATGTGAGGATCTTATTGTAAATCACAAGGATAGGTGTCCCTTGCATTGCATTGAAACTAGTCTATTAAAACCTTAGTAAAATGTTCTTGTGCTCAATTTCCTACGACCCCTTTGTGCCTTTATGAAGCACTAATGAGGGGGTCATCATTCATCTTCATAGAATGCAGACATCTACTATAGACATTATACATTGTTGATCTACGTATTTCAAGAAGGTTAGGCACCATTGGTCTATCTCCACTCAAATCCAAGTACATCAAATGAGAGTTCTTAAATGGGTATTCAAGTCATTCAATTATGATGGACAGTGTCACAAAATGAAGTAAACAAGAAACTTTAATGGTGGATTCTTGTAAGTAGTGGATGCAAGGGTTTTCAAATATTAGCACAGTTGATGGTTGTGTGCATATTGATCTCTCCTTGTAAACATTGTCAAAACCAATAATAGTCTCGATGTAAATTTAGTGTCAACCAATAGTATGGAAAACCATGATTGACCATTACTTTAACTAAGAAGAGAAAATGATAAGAATTTTTAATGGCGAAGAAATAAATGTGAAACATAACTCATGTATTTTAGTTGAAATTTATATAAGTCCCCGTGTTCTTTAATTTTTAAATACTTAATGTAAATACTTCTGAATTATCATTAAGATATTGATTTTGAAGATTAAATGTGTATTAAAAGGCATTCATCTATGACCCTGTATTTTTCATGTAGCCTGAATAAACCACTTAAAGCTAATTATCAATTAATCTTAAATAGTTTTGTATAAGATATATCTTTACTTGCATTAATAGCTTTATTTCAAAAATTAATTACATTTTTAAACTTATATGAATACATATAACTAAATAAAATTCAATAAATAACTTCCAAGTCTTGTTGGATTCTATGAGATTATTTTAAGTACAAATAGTTTATATAAGATTTGAAATTTACAAAATGTTAATATTGATGGTAAAAGCATGTCATATGGTGTAAAAAGTTTAAAGGCATCCATTTATGGCCCATCTCTTGAATGAGCTTAAATAGTCTACTTAATGCTCATGGTGAATTCATTAATCCATGTTTTATTAGAAAATTCATTTTCTTTACATGGTTTTTTATTCTAGAAATAAAAATTTCACATTTATACATTCATATTAAACCACATGATAGTTAAAGAAAAATAAATTAATGCTTTCTTGAGTTATTTACTTATATGACATGATTACATATAGGAATAGTTGATTTAATAATGCATAGTTAGAAAAACTTTCAATTCAAAATAGAATAAACTAGTTAGAACTCATAAATAATTGGTTTTAAATTATTAATTTTCTAAAAATATATATTTTTTACACTTACATTGAGATCTTTATTTCAAAAATAAATTCCATTTATACATACATACATTCTAAATATAATTTAATACATACTTGTCTGGTTGGTTTCTATGAGATTATTTCAATTACAAATAATTTATTTAAGAATTGAAATTTACCAAATGTTAATAAAGGTGGGAAAATCAAATGCCATATGTTGCATAAAGTTTAAATACATTTATTTATGACCCATACCTTCAAATAACTTTAACAATCTACTTAACATTCATTACCAATTAATTATTCCATGTGTTGTTAGCAAACACATTTCATATTACATGGAGTTTTATTTGAAAAAAAGTGTGACATTTACACACTTAGATTAAACCTCATGATATGAAAATAAAATTCGATAAATGGCTTTATATAGACCACTTAAAACTCATTATCAATTAATTATAATTGTTTTGTGATATATATATATATACTTACATTAAGAGTTACATTTAAAAATTGCATCACATTTATGAACTTCTATCAATGCATATAGCCAAATAGAATTCTTCAAGTCATGTTGGATTCTATGAAATTATTTAAACCAGAAATAAACTATCTATGAATTGAAAATGACAAAATGCTAACATGGATTGAAAAATCAATGTCTTATGGTGCAAAAATTTTAAATACAACCATTTTTTACCCATTTGTTTAATGAGTCTAGATGGTCCACTTAACACATTGTTGATTAATTATTCCATGTTTTATTAAGAAGAGAATTTTGTTTTTCATAGAGTTTTGTATCAAAAAAATACAATATGAGATTAATACAGTCTTAATAGATTACGTGATAGACAAATAAAAGTCAGTAAATGGATTCCTTATTAAAATAAATGAGATGAGATGATTGCATATAAAAATAGTTGATTCAAGAATATATGAAAAAAAATATGGGTTAAAAATTGAATGCCCTACAATTTAACGAGTAGTATTCACATATGAGTCATAACCCGTTAGCCTCAATAGTCCACTTAATACTTATTATCAAGAAATTAAAAGACTTGTTTTTCGAAAAAATGCATCATAGTATATGGCCATTATAAATCACATTTATACAATCATATTAATGGACATAGCTAAGTACAAGTCAATAATATAATTATAGCTCAAGTGATATAATTTCAGTTTATTTAAAAGACAAATTTACAAAAAAAATTACTTTAAATAATGAAATTAGATGCCTTACAGTTCAAAAAGTTCAATGAAATAATTAATCCATGATAGTATCTAATCAAACCTTGATAATCCACTTATCAATCACTATCCTCATATATATGTTTTTTTAAGAAATGCAAAATTATTTACAATATATTTTTATCTAAAGAATTACATATCACATTTATGCACTCATATTAGTGCATTTTATATGTAAACAATGAATAACTAACTTTGTGCCTTATTAATTTTCAATATGATATGATTGCAGTTACAACCATTAATTGATTTAAGCATATAAATTTATGAAAACTATCAATTGAGAAATCACATATCTTATGTTTCAAAAAGATCAAATCATTTACCTATGGCACATTTCTCATTAACCTTAATAATGAATAATGCATTGTGAATAATGAATAATGCACATAACATTTATCAAGTAAATTATTATAATTTCTTTAGTAATAATAGAAACTTTGTTTGCAAGGAGTTCTATTTCAAAAATTATATGTCACATTTATATATGATTATTGATACATATAATTAAACATAAGTCATTAAAAATAACATGCTTTGATGGTTCATATAAGATAATTAGAATGACAAACAATTCATTTAAGAACACACGCGCGCGCACACACACATCTTAGAAAAAAATCGATACAACAGTCATTGCAAAAACATTTATAAATAATAAGAAATAAACATATTAATATAATTAGCAATTCCCATATATTTCAAAAAATATAAAATCATACAAATTGATTCAACAAAAACTATGTCCAAAATGTATTGAAAATTTGGAATGTAATTTTCAACAAGTTTATAAAAGAAATTATCTCCATGAACTACAATGAAGTACATGTTCTATTGAGCATTCAAATGTACTCATGTTTTTGTTTGATACGATGAAGTGTCTTAAGAAAGGGGAATAAAACTTGCATAAGCCACGTATCTTGCAATTTTCCTGCATACAATTTTATCAAGATGTGGTTTGATCGATATCCCATGAATTGAGAAGTATGCTTTTCTCTATCTATTAGCAATACATTTGATTCTTCATAATTATCTCCATATTGGGACCACACATCAATCAACTTTTTCTCATAAAATTGTCTTGTTCTCCCTGCTTCCAATTTTGTTTGCAAATGACAATGAGATCTGTCCCATGCAAATTTAATGTCCTTTATATCAATATCTGATTTTTCAAGTACTTTTTGGATGTACTTGTTAGTGACATTTAATGTCCATATTGCGACATCATAATTTCTTAAGCAATATTTTAATACTTATGAATGAAAAGGCCTTAAAAAATAGGACCTATCACCAAACTGCCAGTCAGGTTCTCTTTGAATATGAAAATCTTGTTTATCTTTGGTGTATGATTGGAAGAATACTCTTTCCATTTCGAATATCAACAACATCTTTTGACTTGTAGTAATTCCCATCTGCATTTGCACTACAACCACATGTATGATATTAACATATTTTAAAAATGATGTTAAAATTTATTATGAACAATTTTCATTTGTACGCAAAGGTAATTTTACACTGATTTCAAAGTATCACAAAATACAAATATAATTTCCCCATTAAAATGAACAAACAAATAATATGTTTACTTTATACATACAACCTAATACCTTTATTTAATTTGTATGGAACAAAAGTATTATAAGAATGCATTGACCCACCATTTAAACCATTGATTTTAAGACTTATAATGATTTATATAATTGCAATTGAAAAATATAATTACAATGGTCTAGCGCAACTATACAAACTAATTTTTTATTAATTTTCAATACAATATAACACAATTTTTAAATTTCAAACCTAATTAATTATATGTTAATTTATAGAGTTTTCTACCTTAGTTTTTTTTGTGCTTCTTTTAGTGAAAATTGTATGTTTATTGTTGGTGCTACATACAACTTAATATAATTTTTCAACTTATATGGAATAAAAAGGGTTATAAGAATGCAATGGATCATCCTTCACATTACTAATTTCTAAGAGGGATAACAATAACTTAAACCACATTTAAAGCAAATAATTGTAATGATCTAATTAAAACAAATAGAACAATTACCTATTAATTTTACATACAATGTAATCCATTGTAAAACAAAAAATATAGCATGGAAATTTTGATATGAAAACATTAAATGACCATTCATCTCACCAAAAATAAAGAAAATAAAAATATTTTATTGTTAGTAACGACAAACCAAATCAACAATTCTTTTATTAGTGTTGTCAAAATAAAAGTAATAAATCATGATGTCATACATATAACATCATGATATAGACATATTTAATCTTTAGGTACTTGTAAATGTAATTGAACATCCTTCAAAATAGCTTGCACATCCATAGCCTTGTTGAGTTTATGTAATATTCTCCATAGCTCATTGATCAACCAATTATCCCCTTGATTTTCTCCAATGAATGGAGGGGCAAGAATCACATTTTCTTTTGGATTCTCTTTCGCTCTCTCAATTAAACAATCAACTATAATAGTATTGGTTGCATCATATTGGGTATGCATTTCCCACACTTTTTTCAATGATTTAGTGTGTATAACTTTCGTTGAATTGTCAGTGACCTTATGTCCCTTTTCTGGCTTACAGTCTGAAGCAGTCCACTTAAACACAAATTTATCTTGTAATGTTTCTGAAACCAACTTTTTTAGAAATCTTGTTGTGCTTTGTTTCAAAGCTGTCATCCAAATTGCAATGTCAAGAGATTCATTTTTGAAACACATTTCAAAAAATGATTTTGCATGTGGATGAATCCAAAATAATTTTTTCTCTATTGTGTAATCAACATCAACTCCCATTTTCTCAGTATGCCCTTTTTTTGTTGCTTCATCGTCAATGCTATGATAAAAAATTCCCTTTAGTTCAGAAATAACTAGTTTCTTTTCAGTTATTTTGGCTGCAACACAATGGAAAATAATATAGTCAAAACATTTTATTCATGTTACAAAAATTACTAAAAAAATTGTTGAAACAATAAACTTACCTTGAGTGTTTTTTTCAATATTTATAGATGAAACAATAAGTTCTTTTATCATCTGGACAGGACCTGGAGTAAACATATTAAACCTTCAATCAAATACCAATTGTACTTCTTATTAAACCTTCAATCAAATACCAATTGTACTTCTTATTAAATCTTCAATCAAATACCAATTGTACTTCTTATTAAACCTTCAATCAAATACCAATACCAAGAAAAACATTAGTAATGAAACCTTTAAAAAGGAACACACACACACACACACACCTTAAACATTATGTTGATTGTTAGTTTTACCCTTTTTATTTGTTCCTATAATAAAAATATACAACATTATGGTAGCTACAAGTATTTGAGTTTGAAGAATAATAAGATAAACAAGAAGAGAAGTTATAAGTATCTGATATGACATTATCTTCATATTTGTAACGTTGCACCTCATCATCATCTTGGTTACCTTTATTTGTTTCCAAATTAAACATATAAAATATTTTGAATTGTGAAAATGAATAGAATCATTAAATAACAAGGAAAACAAGTAGACAAATTAGAAGTACCTGATGTTATATTTTGTTCTTGATTGTAGTTTTGTGGGATAGTACCTTGGTCAATATATTCATTCTCTTTATTTCCAACTATAATCAACATATGGAATGGATATGAATCACACAAAAAAAATAAAATTAGAAAAAAAATATATATTATAAGAGAAGAGAGAGAGAGATACATGATTATACCATTCTTTCTCCATCGTTCCATGGTCATGTCTTGATTAATTTCATTCATCTATAACTCCCTATAATAGTCATCCAAAAATGTTATGAATATGGAAATTAAATAAATTGAAAAATTATCAAGAGAAAAAACTAAACAAATTATGTACCTGTTATGATAACTTCTTCCTCTCCTCCTTCTCCTCCTGTTTCCATCTCCATACTTTTTTCAACAACATAAGCACTATGTTGATTAATTTGTTTCTTCCCACTTTCATCATTCTCGGTTTTAGAATCTCCATCATTAGTCATTTTAGTAAACACTTTGATAATTAAGAAATATGAAAAAAATAGTATCCAATGCATTATAAGAAAATAAATAAATGAATTGTAGTACCTGAATTTTCCAAGAAGTTAATGGATACCTGATTTAATAGTTGAAAAGATTTGTAATTATTTAATATGATTGTCCTTTGTGACTCTGTTTGCACAACACATGAAATTCTTCTTCATATGTACAACAGGCCTTGATAAAAAATTTCCCCCATTAAAGAGAAATAACCACTTTTGCATCACTACATTGTTGGTGCTTTTACACTAAATCCATCCAAAGTATTCATAATCTCTCTCATTTTCATCAAATGTGTCTTCAAAATGTGTGAGAGGTATTTTATAGCCTCCAAAATTTTTAATCCTGAAGTATAGAATGTATAGGTAAGAACTATATTCATAACTATAATGTTTTGGGACTTATATTCATAAATGCCGCCAGTCATTTATAGTTGAACTTGGAGTTCTTTATGGAAATTTCCAAAGACTGGCGTACATCATTACAAAACCAAAGTTCTAATAAGAGAACTGTAGTAAAGTCATTTAACTCATTTTTTTCGATAAGAAATCGAAAAAATTCAATGTAATACCCTTTGTTGAATTGCTCTTTTTTCAAAGCGAGTGTATCCAAAACAACAAGGTCAGTATGTAAAACTGGTTGCAACTGACATGGAAAAGATTGCACAAGTGTTGACAAAATATCAAGGCCCCCAAAATGACAACCAAATTCAAAATTGTTATCAACTTGTTGAACACTTATTGATCATTTATCATTCTGTCAAGGACTCCACATGCATGCTGAGAAAGGGGCTCTATCTTTGTATTACGTGTTCCTTTCACATAAGTAGACCCCTCCACCGTGTTGCAAAAATTGGTAAATATGATATCATTAATTTCATAATGCTTAAGAATGTCTAGTGTGGTAAGAGTGATCTCATTCAAGTTCTGATCATGACTTTGGCAATACGTAACCATTGCATCCAATATTGTTTTGTTGGTTTTCAATTTAGAACAACTTTTATTTTTATGGCATTTGTTGGATGATTAATTGGAATAGAAAACCAAATGGTTCCATCCAATAGATTATCTGCTACTGAAGAAATTTCTTCCATGGTTAATCCCTGAAGAGGCTGAAAAGTAACTGCTGTCAAACTGTGTAGACTATTTTTCTTGTAGTTCTCAGAATCAGTTTGGCTTGGAGAACACTTTTGTGCCTAGTGGGTAACAGTTAAAAACAGTGTCCCATTTGTCCCAAATAGGTTCATCAAGATATAAGAGAATTTTTTTATTAGAAAAAAATTGTAATTGGACAATCGAAGAATGAGCACAACATTTCATCATCAACCTGATAAAATAATAAATATAAACTAATAAGAATCCAACGTAAAAATGAAACTAAATAATGTGTTATAACCTAATGAGAAATCATCATAAATATCAAAAAATATGACTTATATTATCAACTTTAGTCATTTATCTACAATAAAAATAGATACAATAATAAAATGTTAAATGTAAAAATAATTAAAATCACATACCTTGTCTTCAGCCGTCTCAGAACATCCAATCCTCCTTTTCTTTAATTTGTCATTGACAATTAAGAAATGCCTTGTCGAGCACACACAATCAATAAATGGAGTTTTAAAGAATACCGTATTTGCATAATTTAATTGACAACAAATGCAGATCACCTCAGTGGGTTCAACTGATGGATGCAACAACCGAGCATTACATTTTTTATACTGTTGATACATTATATTTAGGATTTGTTAAAATTTCTTTCGCTGGTTGAATGGTATGTTGACCATCAACTATCCAAAAATTGATATTCTTAGAATTTAGATCTGTCTCATTTATAATTTTGATAGAGTTGACCAATGGATCGGGCTCTTTGATGTCAAATGGAATCAGAAGAGCATCAGGTAATGAGGTTTGAAATTTTTCTAGGAATGATTTCACTAGTACTTGAACATTTAAATCATCTCGTGATCTTAATTTGAACACCTTAGGAGCTTCTTTACATCTTTCAACAACCACTTTTCTATTAAAGGAGTTTGAAAATAGATAGCAATGCTTGAAAGCCTCATGAATCTCATCACATTGATTTGCAAGGTTAGTTGTCTCAAATTCAACTTTCCTAGTTTTTTGAAATTCTGTAGTGGGCTTGAAATCACTTCTTTTATGTTCTCCTCCAAATCAATAAATATACTCTTCTCAAAGCAAGTAGTTAAAATCAAATTTTATCATCTGGTTTTTATCAAAAATTACCCTTTGTTGTAAAGAAGAGTAGAGATGATTTTTTTTATTTCTACATAACGATATCTCAGAACGGTGGTGATGAGTTTTAAAAGCTCTGCACAACTATTTAGTCCAGATTTAGAGAAGCTCTCAAAGTTATCGAACTTGAACATTGAATTTTTTATCGTATTTGTTGAATTAGTACTTGAAGCTTCAATCAAATCTGGTCTAAAATTTGTATACACCACTTGACATGAAATTAATTTTACCTCATTTTCTTTAATCATTTCCACTTGAAAGTCAATGTCATTTTCATTGCAAGCATAGCAATTAATTATTATTCCTAATATCTCTATTTTGTTTCCGTCTATTAATCCAAATAGGTACACATCAGGAAACGTATTCATGGGAGTTTCTATTTGGATGTACCAATCTTGTACGAACTCATATTTATTATTTGTATTGTATTTTTAATCATTTAAAAAGTAGAAGTTGAAGGTGTTATTGATATTTCCTTTTGAGATGAATAACTTTTCTTTTTCTTAAGTGATGGTTGTAACATTTGATTTGCTTTTGGGCCAACCAATTCTGCAAATAATAGCAAAAACAATGCTTGCATTAATCAAAATGAAAATATAATTTCAAATATTGTCACATAATGTTCTTATAAATACTTAAAAACCACCTAATCTAACCACTTCCAAAATAGTGTACATAAAATATAAAGCCACCATACCAGTTGAAGGAGGCAATGTTTGTACATCACTTTTTTTTTGTCTTTTCTTCACCACTTTACTTGAATTTTAGGCACACCAAATTCCACAGTTTCTAGAAAAAAAATATGGAATACATGAAATACTAAATATTATTAAACAACCTTATAATATATGGTTTCCATTTACATGCACAATAATAAATGAGTACATATGCTATGCAAGTTTACTATATAACACCAAAAGTTATCATCTGGGTAAAACTGATAAGAAAAGAAACCACCTAATCCAACCATTTCTAAAGGAGTACATAAAATATAAAACCACCATACCAGCTGAAGGGGGCATCATTTGTAGATCGCTTGTTTTTCTTTTTGTCTTCGTTGCTTTAGTTCGAATTTCAAGCCCACCAATTTCCATGGTTTCTAGAAAGAAAAATTTAATGGAAGACATGAAATAACAAATAGTATTAAACAACCTTATAATACAAAATTTCCATTTACACACACAATAATAAATGAGTACATAAGTTATGCAAGTTTAGTATATGACACTAAAAGTTATCACATATTTAAAATTTTTGAAAAAATACCCATGTTAGTATGGGTTATCCTCATTAAAACCCCAATCCTAAGGCTATTTCCATGGGTTTTATTAATCAACAACCAATTATTAACACAATGTCTAACAATTTTAACAAAGTATAAATTAAAATTGTCATACCATTTAAAGAATTTGGTGTCGTGTTTCCTGAACTTCCTTTTTCCTTGGATTGCTTCTTTGAATTCTCACTAGCTTCATAGTCCAAGTGGTAACCTGAACAATAAATAAAAAATATTGTTATCACAATTTCGAATTATGGAAGATGATATGAATTTATAATACTATAAATATTCGATAATTATATGTGTACAAAATGAAACAAGAAAATAACAAGCTGTATAACTCACAATAATAGCTAATTCAAGGTATTAGAAAAGGCTTAAAGGTGCTGGCCGGATAGCATAAACGCAATACATCTTTCACACTCACTTTAATCGTGAATATACAGAAAGAATATCTACTAGGTTTCACTTCTAGCACAAGCATAAGAACATTTCCAAAAGACATTACATTGTGAATAAACAAAAACAATTGTATAGACCAAAATAAAAACTATATACACAAAATTTATCTCTTATAGTCATGTATATTCTTAGTTTGCTTTAGATAAAATAATAGAAAAACACAATGAAAGAACATTAACTATGGCGATCATTAGATTTTCTTCTAGATCTTTGTCTAGCACAAAGGCAAACACATAGCAACTTTGCAAGGTGAAATAAATATCGAATGTGATAGAATTACTTCTAACATGAATAAAAGCATATTTCCAACAAGAATGTTGCAAAGAAAAATAAATATTTGCATCCTAGATTTATTTCTATTACAAACACATGGATATTGTCAAAAAAAACATTGTAAGGTGAAATAAATCTAGCACGTGCTAGAATTATTTTTAGCACGAAAACATTCATATTTCGAAGAAAAACATTGCAAAACAAAATAAATATAGCACAAGCTAGATTTCCTTCTACCACAAACACAAACATATTGTCATTAAAATATTGCAAGGCAAAGGAAATGTAACCCATGCTAGACTATATTCTATTGCATACAAGAAGATTGCCAACAACAACATTGTGTTTTAAAGCAAAAACATAAACACAATGTCAATAAAATCATTGCAATAATAATATTTCCTGGGACATTTGACCTTGCCTTTTAGAGACTATGATGTTTTAGTCCATGCCTACATAGACTATTGTTACAATATAAAAAAATTTAAACCTTGAAATGATTAGAAGGCCCTTCATATGGAATATGTGGTCTAAGAATGGGATAGTGTACAAAGATTTCCTCTTATAAAGAACAGAGGAACGTTGCAAATAACAACATTACAAGGTGAAAGAAATATAATTCATACTATAATTCCTTCTAATGTGAAATTAATCACATAACAACATTGTAGGGTGAGAAAAATTTACTCAGAATTACATTTACTTATAACAAACATATAAATATTTCCAATGACAACACTACACGACAAAAAAAATCTAGCACAACCTAGATTTTTTTTTAGCCTAAACAGAAACATGTTAGCATTAACAACATTGCAATGTACAATAAAATCTAACATGTGTTAGATTTCAATTTAGTGCAAACTCAAACACATAGAAACATTGTAGAGTGAGAAGTCTATCAAGTGCTAGATTTATGTCTACCACAAATACAAGCACGTTGCCAACAGCAATGTTGTAGAATATAAGAATTCTAGATTGTGTTAAATTTTCTTCCAACACAAACACAAACACATTTTAATTTGAAAGAAATTTAACACATGTTATATTTCCTTTAAACACAAACACAAGAACATAACAACATTGTAAGACTAAACAAGTTTATTGTGTCCTATATTAACAAAATTGCAATTTAAAATAAAATCTAACATGTGTTAGATTTTATTTTAGCACAAACTTGAGCACATAGAAACATTGTAGAGTGTGAAATCTAGCAAGTGCTAGATTTATGTATACCACAAATAAAATCACATTGCTCAACAACATTGTAGAGTATAAGAAATCTAGCTTGTGTTAAATGTTCTTCCAACACAAACACAAGCACATTTAAATTTGAAAGAAATCTAACACATGCTATATTATCTTCTAGCACAAACACAAGAACACAACAACATTTTATGACTAAATAAGTCTATAATGTGTGCTAGATTAACAACATTGCAATGCAAAATAAAATCTAACATGTGTTAGATTTCCTTTTAGCACAAATTGGAGCACATAGAAACATTGTAGAGTGAGAAATCTAGCAATTGCTAGATTTATGTCTAGCACAAATACAAGCATGTTGCCAACAACAACATTGTAGAGTATAGGAAATCTAGCTTGTGTTAAATTTTCTTCCAACACACACAAGCACATTTAAATTTAAAAGAATTCTAACACATGCTATGTTTCCTTCTAGCACAAACACAAGAACATAAAAACATATTAGGACTAAATAAGTCTAATGTGTGCTAGATTAACAACATTGCAATGTAAAAGAAAATCTAACATGTGTTAGATTTCCTTTTAGCACAAACTCAAGCACATAGAAACATTGTAGAGTGAGAAATATAGCAAGTGCTAGATTTATGTCTACCACAAATAAAAGCATGTTGCCAACAACAACCTTGTAGAGTATAAAAAATATCGCTTGTGTTGAATTTTCTTCCAACACAAACACAAGAAAATTTAAATTTGAAAGAAATATAAGACATGTTATATTTCCTTCTAGCACAAACACAAGAACATAACAGCATTTTAGGACTAAATAAGTCTAATGTGTGCTAGATTAACAACATTGCAATGTATAAGAAAATCTAACATGTGTTAGATTTCCTTTTAGTGCAAACTCAAGCACATAGAAACATTCTAGAGTGAGAAATCTAGCAACTGCTAGATTTATGTCTAACACAAATGCAAGCACGTTGCCAACAACAACATTGTAGAGCGAGAAATCTAACATGTGCTACATTTATGTCTACCACAAATACAAGCATGTTGCCAACAACAGCGTTGTAGAGTATAAGACTTCTAGATTGTGTTAAATTTTCTTCAAACACAAACCCAAGCACAACTTAATTTGAAAGAAATCTAACACATGTTATATTTCCTTTAAGCACAAACACAAGAACATAACAACATTGTAGGACTAAATAAGTCTAATGTGTGCCATATTAACAACGTTGCAATGTAAAAGAAAATCTAACATTTGTTAGATTTCCTTTTAGCACAAATTCGAGCAGATAGAAACATTGTAGAATGAGAAATCTAACAAGTACTAGATGATGTATACCACAAATACAGGTACGATGCCAACAACAACATTGTAGAGTATAAGAATTCTAGATTCTGTTAAATTTTCTTCCATCACAAACACAAGCACATTTTAATTTGAAAGAAATTTAACACATGTTATATTTCCTTTGAGCACAAACACAAGAACATAACAACATTGTAGGGCTAAATAGGTCCCATGTGTGCTAGATTAACAACATTGCAATGTAAAATAAAATCTAACATCTGTTAGACTTCCTTTTAGCGCAAACTCAAGCAAATAGAAACATTGTAGTGTGAGAAATCTAGCAAGTGCTAGATTTATGTCTACCATAAGTACAAGCACGTTGCCAACAACAACATTGTAGAGTGTAAGAAATCTAGCTTGTGTTAAATTTTCATCTAACACAAACACAAGCACATTTAAATTTGAAAGAAATCCAACACATGTTATATTTCCTTCTAGCACAAACACAAGAACATAACAACATTTTAGGACTAAATAAGTCTAATGTGTGATAGATTAATAACATTGCAATGTAAGAGAAAATTTGACATGTGTTAGATTTCCTTTTAGTGCAAACTCAAGCACATAGAATCAATGTAGAGTGAGAAATCTAACAAGTGCTAGATTTATGTCTAGCACAAATACAAGCATGTTGCCAACAACAACATTGTAGAGTATAAAAATTCTAGATTGTGTTAAATTTTATTCCAACACAAACACAGACACATTTTGATTTCAAAGAAATCTAACACATGTTATATTTCCTTCAAGCAAAAACACAAGAACATAATAACATTATAGGACTAAATAAGTCTAATGTGTGCTATATTAACAACATTTCAATGTAAAATAAAATCTTACATGGGTTAGATTTCCCTTTAGCGCAAACTCGAGCACATAGAAACATTGTAGAGAGAAATCTAGCGAGTGCTAGATTTATGTCTACCAAAAATACACACATGTTGCCAACAACAACATTGTAGAGTATAAGAAATATAGCTTGTGTTAAATTTTCTTCCAACACAAACAGAAGCATATTTAAATTTGAAAGAAATTTAACACATGCTATATTTCCTTCTAGCACAAACACAAGAACATAACAACATTTTAGGACTAAATAAGTCTAATGTGTGCTAGATTAACAACATTACAATGTAAAAGAAAATCTAACATGTGTTAGATTTTCTTTTAGCACAAACTCAAGCACATAGAAACATTGTGCAATGAGAAATCTAATAAGTTGTGATGGATTTCTCACACAAAACAATCTCATACTCATCTCAATATCCCTACACTTGCCCCTCCCCATCTAGGAGATGCATATACATGTTTATAAACCTCATTAAGTAAATTGTCTCTCTCACTTGTGTGAAATCCTGGGTCTTTGTAAGATTTCCCAAACTATGCAAATAGAACAGACTCTAACATTATCATCAAGAAAAAAATTCCCTCTCTATGCTGACTAAATCTAGAGTTATGATGGATCTAAAGGAAAAGCTTGCACCTTGAGAAATTTGATCCCTTTGTAGGCTATCTAAATCTAGAGTTAAGATGAATCTAAAATGGTTTAATTATTAATAATTATAATTTTTATTTTATTTTATTTTATTTTATATTTATGTAATTTGACTAAATTAACAAGTTTAAATAACATTACATAACCTTAGAACATCTCATTCACTTTGGGCTAAAGTCTCCCATGTAATCATTCATGTTGGACTAAAGTCTCTCCATGCAATTATTTAAATTTGTAGATATATATTTTTATTTTAATCAATAATATTTAATATAAAGTAACCCAAAAGCGAGTTAATTAACTGTTCATTAATGCAGGGACGATGGAATCTCGGTGCTCGGCCCAGCCAGCTGGTGGTCAGTGCTCCTTCCCAGGCCAAGCCTTGGTACCTGAATTCCTATCTCAAGCGAAAGCAGGCTAGACTACAAAATTTCATTAATGCTCGCTCTAGCCGAGAAATCCAGATAGATCAATTCATTATGGAGCCTATTAACACCTCCGCTTTCCCTCCATTTCTCAGTGTTTGCCTGCTCCAAGCAGAAATCCCATGCAATAGAACTGTTGTAGGAAAACGCTGCTGCCTGCTCTGTTGTCTTGCCTTTGGAAATGGTTTCCATTATTCCCATTCCCAATTCTACCCTTTGAACCTTACCCAGTTTCCCTTTGCTCATTCTCAGATTTTTGCCTAAGCCCTCAATTCTCCAGAGTTTCACAGTCGGCGCAGCGTGATGGCTCGACATCGCATGCAGAGTGGTAGAGGAGGAGACCGAGGAGGCAGTGCTCATTCTCAGGCTGCTCACAATGAAGCTTTGCCTTCGTCTCCTACTTCTCTGCCTCCTTCTTAGACCAGCTCGCTCCCTCCCAGTCCGCCTAACCGTCATCTCCCTCACTTTGCTTTCCACTCGAATCATTTCAGGTTCTAGAGCAACATGAATCGGTCTATTATCTCGGCTAATATCACCATTATATTTTCCGAAGAAAAAAACCAGCTTAATTCTCTGGCACGTCTCTCTGTGGACCAAGCTCAAAACATTCACAGAATGGAATTTAGTTTGGGCCTTGAGCAGCCTCCACTGGATGAAGGCAGAGTTGCTCGGCATGTCGACCTAAATATTGACGATGTCCCTGAAGGCTACACCCGGCACCCATATGGTAGCGCTTAGGGTGCCACTATTTCGTCGGCTTTCGTGGGCAGTTCAAGTGGCACTCCTTTAGTTTTGGAGAACCCAGGTGGCAACACTCCTGATACCATTGCTGGCAGCTCAAGCGGCATACCTCAGGCAACTGGTATTCTAGCTAGCAGGGCTGACAGTGATGCGGCGACAAAAGGTGAACCTTGGTATGGAAATGCTTGTCCACTCATTGAAGAGGCTCCAGACAAGGATTTCCCTATGTGACGACACGTGGTCTCCCTTTACCACCTCAGAGTCATTTTGTTGAACGGTCAGGTCTTGTTTTCTATGATTTTGTATCCTGTGCTATGGTCAGGCAGTTCTATCTGGTCTTTCCATTGTTTCAGAATGGTGAGTTTTCAAGTCCTCATTCTAGTTTTGTTGTCGTTCTCTCGGTCTTTAGCATGGTTTTTGAAATTCCAAACTAGTTTCCCCAATTATGGGGCAGTTATGTTTTTCCAGAAGGAACTTAGTGGTTTTATGTTGAGGCTTCTACCTCATTGTAATTTTTTTTTACCTTCCTTTTAATAGAATTAGCTTTATAGAGAAAAAAAATATTTAATATAAAGTAGAAAACATAAACTTGGAAAAGCCCATAAATATTATAAATATCAGTGAATTACAATGAAATTTTAACCATTTAAATTATAATTTTATATTTTTATTAAAGAAAATTTCAAAACAAAAATTGTAATAATATAAATTTTTTAATAAATATATGGTTATCTTATTAATTTTATAAATATTATATATAATAATACATGAGAAATGTAATATAATTTCAAAAATTGTAATTAATAATTTTAAAATTACTAATAAAAAAATATTAACATACCAAATTCTTTATTATTATTAAAATTTGTAGATATTTATTTTCATTTTAATGGATAATATTTAATATATAATGGAAAGTATAAATTTGGAAAGGGCTACCCATATTATAAATATTAAGTGCATTATAATGTAATTTGAACCATTTAAATTTATGATTTTATATTTTTAATTTAAAAATAAAATAAAATTAAAACATATAATTAATTAAATTTATGATTTTACATTTCTAATTAAAAAAATTTCAAAACATAGAATTAATTGAAAACATATATTTTTTAAATAATATGTAATCTTATTCTCAATTATAATAAGCAATATAAAATTGATTAGTTTGATAATTCTACAATTGGGGAAAATGGTTACAATTGTATATTTTCTCCTAACTCTTCACAAAATGAATAACCTAGTGTGAACACAAATCAAGATCAATTAGTATATAAAAACTTAAAATAAATTTAAAGAATAATTAAATTTTCCTTAACATTTTAGGAAATATAAGAAATTTCGCATTTTCATATATTATTGAATTTGACCCATGTTACCTTTTTTGGGGAAAAAATGCTTTAACAACGTAAGGTCATGGAAATCAAATGAGCTAAGGAAATGCAAAGACAAATGATGTTTATACTGGTGATATTCACAAAAGAAAGAGAATGACAGGGATGTAACCTTAGAGGAGACAATAACCCAAGAATAACTATAAAGAGAATAAATGTTGAACAGAAAAACAAAGACTAAATATGCCATCATTTCCTTTGCATCATCAATTTCAGAAACTTAAATCCTCAATGCATCAATTTCAGAAAAATAACTTTTCTTAAACACTTCGTATCATGTTTTAGTTAAGAAGATTTCCATTCTCACAAGTAATTTTGGACGTCCAAGACTTCATATCCATACTTTAGAGTTTTCACATTCCATGCTCATGAACAAGTTAGTTAAGAAGATTTCCATTCTCACAAGTAATTTAGACATCCTAAGACTTCTTATCCATACTTCAGAGTTTTCATATTCCATGCTCATGAATAAGTTACATCTCTTCACTAACTGACCAAACTTTTTTAATGAAAAATACCTCATTGAATGCCTCAATGCATCGAATTTCTACTGTTAAATAAAGGGTATTCCTCTAAAGCGGAAACGGAAGCTATCCAGTTAAGAAAATTTCCATTCTCACAAGTAATTTAGACATCCTAAGACTTCTTATCCATATGTCAGAGTTTTCACATTCCATGCTCATGAACATATTACATCTCTTCACTAATTGACAATTTTTTATAAAGAAAAATACCTTCTTGCATGCCTTAATGCATCGAAATCCCACTGTCAAACAGAGGGTATTCCTGTAAAGTGGAAACAAAATCTATCCTACCATCTCAGGCTTTGGATAGAAAGTTGGGTAAAAGAGATGGATCTGGTTTGGGATAAGTCTCTTTATAAGGAAAAGAGGTCAACTGCATGGAGCTGGCAGAAGGGAGTTACCTAAAAATCTATCACGAGTTATTTAGAAACCCCATATGAAAACATGACATGTGTTTTCTGATCAAAGGATGGGCTTCCTCTCATAAAACCAATATTTCATTGCTGCCCTATATCCCTTGCAAAGGCTATATCTTTTGACCCCGTTATATTAAAGGCTCTTTCACGCACTGTTGATAATATCGGCGATATTCGAAAATATCGCGATATTTTTAGCAAAATGATATATCGCCGAGAAAATATTGCTATATTTTGTGTTTTTAAAATATCACGATATTTCCAAAATATTGGCAAATATCAGCTATGTATAAAATTTTGAAAAAAAAAAATATTTTTTATGCCTGCCGATATTTTCCAATATTTTGTTGATATTTTCGCCGGTATTTCCGATAAGATGTTTTATGGACCCTCGCCGATATTTTTCCAATACCAATATTTTCAACACTGCTTTCACCTACCCTGTTGATCATATGCTCCAAGTACAAACTCAAAATACTATATGGAAGACACATGATCCTCATGCATGGGAGACTTAACATATACATTTTCTTGGAGAGTTTCTTTCCCTGTCATTCTTACATTCTTCCTCATGCTGAAAGAACGTATCTCATTCTTACTTTCTTCCTCATGCTGAAAGAATGCATGCCTCCATAGCTGGAATTCAATAAAACCAACCTAAGAAGCCAATGATCTTGAAATATGTGTGATTTTGTGCCAAGATAGAGGTGTCGTGGCATAAGTGGAAGGAAGGAATTTTTCTAAATTTGAAGACAGAGTATAGTAAGAAACATGAAATCTCATTATGCACTAGTTTAAATCAATGTTCACTGCAAATAAGATAAGATGTCCTTCAAATCACATTATAAAATAGTCTGAATCATCACTGCATTGAGCCACGGTATACAAATTGTAAGGATACCCAAAGAGTAGTAGTAGCTAAATTTTTTTATGCCAACATTATGGAACTAGAGGGAATGGATTTAATGGAGATAAAGACCTTGCGTTGTGTTTTTCTAAGTGGAAGAAGTCCCTAGAAATTAAAATTTTCCTAGAGATAGGGACAAGCAACTAATAACAAATGGAAGCACTACAATGTATCAAGGAGTCAGGTTCTTGAAGGACATTGTGCAAAGGGATGTAGTTATTGTTGAGGACTCCAACATAATCACAAGATCACTGAAGCAGTTCCCTCCTCCTAAGCCCTGGCATGCATCTATCATAAAATGGTCCTGCTACGCAATTCATTTAAATAAGTCCACTATTTTCAAGTTAGAAAATGATTCAACTCCCAAGTCAATCAGATGGCTAAGCAAGCAGTTTCAGTTGAGGACTCTAACATAATCACAAGATCACTGAAGTAGGAAAGAGCTCCCTCCTATTAAGCCCTAGCATGCAGCTAGCATAAAATGGTCCCACTACTCAATGTATTTAAATAAGTCCACTATTTTCAGGTTAGAAAAAGATTCAACTCCCAAGTCAATCAAATGGCTAAGCAAGTAGTTTCAGAAGACAAAGGAACTCTCTGAGTATGTATCGAGGGGGAGGAAAATCCCTCTACACCTCAATAACATCATCAATAAAAATTCCCAAGGAGAGGAAGCATGAAATGTGGCACTCTCTACCCAAATTGTGATACATGGAAACAAAAGGATTTTCGCTCACCAAATAAGAAAGCACAAGGATAGTTTGCTAACAGAGAGTTTGATAACCAGGACAGTTTGCTAATAAGGACAGTTTGATCATATGTTTTAAGCAAAAACTCAAAATACTAATGGAAGATAGATGATCCCCATGCATTAGAGACATAACATATACATTTTCTTGGAGAGGTCTAAGACTGAATCATAGCTTGACTTTCCTTTTAATTACATATTTCCTTGACAACACGTTAGCATTCTTTTTACTTGTAGATTTTCACAGGCTTGGGGTCCTCTAGAAGTTCTTCTGGAGTACTAGCTTCTGGGTTATGATCTTCCAGTGATTTGTTTTTTAATTATTTGTGTTTATTATTATTATATTCTCATTGAACGTCTTGGTAGGATAAAATTTTACCTCATCCCACTCTAAAGTAGAATGATTTAAAGAAAATAATTTGTTGATATTCCTACCTAGGAACAGAACTGGCAGTTAAGTTCTCATATTTGGCTGCTCCTAGGATTAATCATTACATCATAGATGTGCATAGGTTATACATTAGAAGATATATACAGTCATGTATATCCCTTACCACTGGGAAGTGCAAATGTCATAATTCAACGGAGCACATGCTGTACTACCGTTAAGGTGCATTACAAAACACGAAGTACAAGTTTGATACATCTTTGAGGTCAAGTCCATTAGGAACTAGGAACTATGTCTGATCAACAATATTTTTGTAGGTCTAACAAATCCACAGTAGTGAATAATTATTCCCTACAAATACATGCCTAGGTGGAAAAAGTTGCAATGGATCTTGAGCATTTTGTTAGCTACTTGAGCACTGAAGACGTGCCTTTTTCATAATGAGTAGGGTCCCGGCTGATGATCATCAACTTTGCTACTTGTGCCATCTCAATGATCAAGACAAGGCTTTGAGTAGTGACAAAGTACAAGTTAGTGAGTGTGAGAAATAAGGGAGAGGCGCTAAGTTTGGCTATGCCACTGCCACAACTACATCTAGTAGAGCATACTTTGGATGAAGAGGTACCCTGCATCCTCTTGGGGTTATCTAATATGTGGTGACCTTAGGATGATGGTAATGAAGGATGGAACTTCTAGTGTTAGTTATGTTTCCCAATGTTTTGGGATGGCCTTCAAAGCTAATCAATAATGACCCTCCCTGTTCTACTACAGTGCAGGTGTTCAGGTGCCATATCATTTATTGTTAATTGTTTTGTTGATGCGACTCACCCTTCAAGGTTTTATTTATGTTGATGGTTGTACTGGACTTTGGGCCAATGGTCTATTTTTTTCATAACTTCATATTTCAGTTGGATCTAGGCATTTAGTGCAGAGGGGATTTTTAATGTTGCTCCTATGTTGACATTATGGTGGTGGTCCATCTATTCAAGCCACACATTCACACAATGGGTGGTGGATGATGGATCTAGTGGGCAAGTATGGATTTGTTGGAGGGTTACATGTTTGAGGTGGCATTTAACTGGAGGGAGGAAGATGGATAAAATCAAAATCTGTGACCAAGTTCTTGGTGCAGACAGGGAACCTTGGAGGGGCTATTAAACCAATGTTTGTACGAGGAAGAAGGGAGGCAGCCCCGTGCCCCCAAAATGGATAACATAGAGGGGATTATAATATATGTAGAAAAGACAGAAGTCAAAGGCCAAGGAGAAAGTAGATGAACCGAGTAGATTGCATCAGATCTTTATAGGGGGTGCTTAGCACAAGCTACTGCACCTATTCAAGTGAACCCAATCATATTAACTGCAAAAAAAGATTTGAATAAAAGAAAGAAGCATCTTTATGTTGGTTGCCTCCAGATGCAACAAAAGAAAATATTAGAGTGTGATAGGAGAGGGTATTTTCATTTGAGTTCAATGCTTAATAAAACTTAGACGACCATTTTTTTCCTGAAATGCAATAAAGAGAAGCATTAATACTTACTACACTGGAATTTTGCACAAGAGACACATAAGCTCGAACAGGATAATAGGATAGTGATTAAAACACAGTTAACGGACTTATAAACATTTATCAAATACCATCACATAAATTGGTTAATATCAGCAAAAGGCACAGCTATTAGTGCAGCAATGATGAAGCATTTGGCACAAAAAGAATACAACAATGCAATAGCTAGATATAGTATTTGTAAATGAAAAATAGGAGATACTAGAACACCATAGTTGACAATGTAACATAGTGCTTGGAATAGTTAAGAAAGAAAATTAACATAGTTAGAAAAGGCTATTGATTGCAGCAAAGTAGGCACTTGGACATAGCAAATTCAAATGTCCCATTTGCGGTTTGATATTCCTTTGTTTTGCTCTGCATAATGAATTTCCAAAGGAAACCCACTGGGTACTTCCCCTCATTCTAAGAATGGTAGCTAGGGTAAACTGGATTCTTCAGGGCTCAAGGTCAGCTCAACTGTCATCAATTAGCTCATGAAGAGAGCAAGCATGTCACAAAGTGGAATATGAACCTAGATGTAGGAGGATAACTACTTTCCTCTCAACAATTCGAGCTACACCCAATTGACTTGTGGTTTGATAATTGGCTAAATTTGATATATCTTTGTAAGATAGTTCTCTCATGGGGAGTGGGTACAACAAATGGAGAATTACGTTAGATCAATTCAGAAATGTGAGAGTAAATAGCCATGAGAGAAAAATATGGGAGACAACTTTTTGGTGTATGGAGAGAAGGATACTAAGAGCAAGGCTTGATGTGCAAAGGTGGTGGTATGAAAGACAAAGAAAGGAAAAGAAAGATTGAGGGGATAAACAACAATGTATCCTCTTGTTTATATATTTTGTTGATTTGAAAAAAAACTTACTCATTTTCATTCTTCTTCCTTTTCTGTTTGTTGTCCCATTTTTTGCTGTTGTTGACTTCTTTCTCTTTGAAACCAGCCCATTTCTTTATCTCTTTATGTTCTCATCCATTCTCTTTTAAAATGTTTCGATTAAATCTTTTCTCCATGAATTTCACATAAACTCATCATCGATATCTATTTATCTTCACCATTTGAGTCTCAACAGGACCATTTTTGTCTCTGATACCTATTTCCATGGTTCTTTCATACCTTCAAAGGAGAATCAGCTTCAACATGCACAACCATGAGAAAATCACTGGGAAAAGATGAAGAAGACAATGGAGATGTAGGACAACAAATATCTCTCTATTTCTAATTGATTAATTGCAAGTAAATGATAGTCTCAAAGTGTGGTAATTGAAAGGACAATTGCCTTCAGAGTAACTTCATTTTTTCCCTATTTGAATGTAACATGGCATATTAAGGTTTAGGAATCCCCTGATAGGAAAGTATCTTTGAATTTAACACAGCATATTAAGGTTTAGGAATTCCTTGATTAGAAAGTACTACTAACGAACACTTAAAAATGGAATTACCATAAGATGCGATATCCATGATGGTTGGATCACCAAGAAACTAGTATTGTTATGCAGCATAGATGGACTATTAAATTTGAAGACAGAGTATGGTTGGATCACCAAGAAACTAGTACTATTATGCAGCATGGATGGACTGTTAAATTTGAAGACAGAGTATAGTAAGAAACATGAAATCTCATTACGCAGTATATTAAATCAATGTTCACTACAAATGAGATAAGGTATCCTTCAAATCACATTATACACTTGCCTAAATCATCACTGCATTGAGCCACGGTATATGAATTGTAGGGATACCCAAAGAGCAGGCAGTAGCTAAAATTATTTATGCCAACACTATGGAACTAGAGGGAATGGATTCAATGGAGATCAAGACCTTACATTGTGTTTTTCTAAGTGGAAGAGGTCCCTAGAAATTAAAATTTTCCTGGAGATAGGGATAAGCAACTAATAACAAGCGGAAGCACTAACAATGCATCAAGGAGTCAGGTTCCTGAAGGACACCTCGAACTGATGATCTATATCATTATATGTCAAACAAAATATAAATTCAGACCGCTTTAGTCCAATCCTAAAAAAACTTATTATAGGCAAACAAATTTGCAACTAACCAACCAATGTGAAATGAATTTTCAATGAAATTATCAAATGTACTACACAAATTTATGATATATATATATATGAAAAACAGAGCATTTATCAACCAAAATTAAGACATCACGTCTATAAAATGCCAGTCATTGCACAATTGTTCTCTGTTTCAAAAAGTGAATACAATGAGAAGTACCTATATTTTTCATGAACTCTAGCTTCCAAAAGAGGAAAATCTAAACCCTGCTTGTAAATTTGAAGAGTTGTTCTTCTGAAAATCAGAGAAAATCGTGCATGGAAGTAAGTTTAACATCTCAGTTGTGGTGGGATCAATCCTGGGATCAGAACTACTCTATTTATACTAAGTGATGATCTGATCAGATCAGATGATGGGGAGGGGTCAACACTTAGTTTATATGAGCAACTTTATTCTTACTAACTATTTTCAGTGACTTCAACAACCTACATTTACTCAGAAAATCGTGCATGTATTTTCTGACAAAATAGTGCAAGTAGATGCAGGTTGGTATTTGGAATGGAATTGTAAGTAAAATTTCCATTTGAATGCATAAAAAATCTTATTTTTTTATTTATTTTTTATTAATATCAAATAAGGAATTTAGAAATTACTAAAAGAAAAAAATTAGAGATTTTTCCTTATTTCAAATAAAGAACTAGTTCAAATAAAGAATTTAATGGTTATTAAAAAAGCTAAAAGTAGAGTTTTTTATTTATTTCAAATAAGGAATTTGAGAATTTATTAATTATTCCCTATCTCTATTTTTCTAGCAATATATACATGTCTTATATAAAACCTCAAGCAATAGGCTTGGCAACACCCTTGAAATAATATTTTCTCTGATATATTAAATATTTTGTATTTCCACTTTTCACTTGAGTCACAAAGAAATAACAAATCTAGTTAATATGCTAATATCGAGGACAAGTTTGACATGGTCTCTAGGTTAGTTGGGGCTTTTTGTACAATTAGGTGACGGGAGGACTATTTTCCATCATTATAAACCATAGGTATATAGATGTTGTATGGGTGTTAATGTGACGATAATTTTGCCCCACAAGGAAGGCTTTGTTTGGTGGCTTGGACATCATCTAAGGAGAAACACCATTATCATACCAGGGAATACGAGTGGTTTTGGTAGGTTCAGTAATAATACAAACTATGCACATGGTACAAAACCACCTCCGAGTTCCTCTAAGGTGAATGGTTGGCCTAGTGGTGCTCATCGCCAACATCAAGGTTTCTTTGGTGGCTAGTGTCCTACTTACTAATTTATATTACCCAATATTGTGACATTTTGATACGTCGATATACCAACTAATACATTGCATTAGTATTGGTTGACCTTGAGGTGTTGTTGATACAATTAGCCCGAAATTTGACCTATTGATGGACTATAGTCCCCAACCATGGAGTGAGAGTCCTTGAACCCTCTATCTCCATGAGCTAATGGATAATGTAGGATGATATGCTAATATCAAGGACAAGTTTGACATGGCATCTAGGTTAGTTGGGGGTTTTTGCAAAATTAGGTGGTGGGGAGAACTATTTTCCATCATTATAAACCATAGATTTATAGATGTTGTATGGGTGTTAATGTGAGGATAATTTTGCCCCACAAGGATGGCTTTCTTTGGGGCCTTGGACATCATCTAAGGAGAAACACCATTATCATCCTAGGGCCTACAACTAGTTTTGGTTGGTTTAATAATAATACAGACTATGCACATGGTACAAAACCACCTCCGAGTGCCTCTAAGGTGAATGGTTGGCCTAGTGGTGCTCATCGCCAACATCAAGGTTTCTTGTTGGTGGCTAGTGTCCTACTTACTAATGTCTACTACCTAATATTGTGACATTTTGATAGGTCAATGTACCAACAACTAATACATTGCATTAGTGTAGGTTAACCTTGTCAAGGTGTCCTTCATACAGTTAGCCTGAAATTTGAGCTCTCGATGGACTATAGTCCCCAACCATGGAGTGAGAGTCCTTGAACCCTCTATCTCCACGAGCTAAATTATGAATAATGTAGGATGATATGCTAATATTGAGGACATGTTTGACATTTTGATAGGTCAATGTACCAACAACTAATACATTGCATTAGTGTTGGTTGACCTTGAGGTGTCCTTGATACAGTTAGCCCAAAATTTGACATAGACTTGATGGACTATAATCCCCAACCATGGAGTGAGAGTCCTTGAACCCCCTATCTAGATTAACTAATGGATAATGTAGGATGATATGCTAATATCGAGGACAAGCTTGACATGGCATGTAGGTTAGTTGGGGCTTTTTACACAATTAGGTGATGGGAAGCATTATTTGCCATCATTATAAACGAAAGGAATATAGATGTTGTATGGGTGTTAATGTGAGGATAATTTTGCCCCTAGACAAGGATGGCTTTGTTTGGGGCCTTGGACATCATCTAAGGAGAAACACCATTATTATCCTAGGGCGTACGAGTGGTTTTGGTTGGTTTAGTAATAATACAGACTATGCACATGGTACAGAACCACATCCCAGTGCCTCTAAGGAGAATGGTTGGCCTAGTGGTGCTCATCATCAACATCAAGGTTTCTTGTTGGTGGCTAGTGTCCTACTTACTAATGTCTACTACCCAATATTGTGACATTTTGATAGGTCGATGTACCAAGAACTAATACATTGCATTAGTGTTGGTTGACCTTGAGGTGTCCTTGATACAGTTACCCCGAAATTTTACCTATACTTGATGGACTATAGTCCCCAACCATGGAGTGAGAGTCCTTGAACCCCCTATCTAGATGAGCTAATGGATAATGTAGGATGATATGCTAATATCGAGGACAAGTTTGACATGGCATGTAGGTTAGTTGGGGATTTTTTAACGATTAGGTGATGGGGAGCACTATTTGCCATCATCATAAACCAAAGGTATATAGATGTTGTATGGGTGTTAAATTGGGAAGGAGAAAAAAATTGATACGAGCTGAACATCAGACAAAATTGGAAGAGGAATGACTCTTGTTTTCCAGAAATAAAGCTTTGAATTTCAAATTTATCCTTTTCTATTAATAAATCTCGAGGGTATTCAATGTTGAGTTGTTGAACATGCCAGCATAAAATATCCAAGAGTTGAAAAATAAAAGATGAAAATGAATTTAAAAAAATACAAAAGGATTGAAACAAAATCAAATCACTATTTACAAAAATATTACAATTATTGTTACACCACAAATGGGACATATTTTAAAATATTTGTTTCTTACAAGAATTAGCCAAAATAATGTGATGGGAATGGTTATCGACATCATCTTGTGCATGAGATAATGGATCAGGAATAGAAAATGCAATGTGATCATCAACATAATCATATATCAGGATGGGTTCTTAATTAGTTAAATCATTACAATGATTAAGAGTTTGAAAATGAGAAATGTTTGGAATAATTTTTAAATTAAATATTTCTTCATTTTCAAATATAATTTTACTTGGATCATGAGGATTTAATGAATAATGAAATAAATCAAAATCCTCATTGTTATTGTATTCATCATAAATGACTTCAGAACTTTCCTTAAAAAATTTAGCATTCCCATGAGACACATTGTTATAGACATATTTGGGCACTGCAACCCCAATCAAATATGTCCATAAACCAAGGGTTTCTAAGCCCATAAAAGTGTTGTTTCATAACCTAAAGAAACAAGGTTAGCTGATTACATCATTTCCCAGAGGTTCTCCCTGAAACACTGCTCAGAACTGGTAAAAAATGGACCATACAGACTGCTCTATGTTGAGGGTACGATGCATCTCAACTGTTGCACATAGAGGGTGCAATGCATACTGAAAATCCCTTCTGTAGGGTGTGATGAGTGAGAGCAGACAAATGGCAGAGGAAATTTTCTAGGTGGAAACCCAGAGAATCTTCTAGAAACTGCTCATTTGACACTTGCTTCTCTGAATTCGCCTAGGGATGAGTAAGAGATCATGAAATCTCCAAGTGAAACCAAGAACTATCAGAGAAATGACACTAATAAAAATCCCAGAAGTTGACTCACCCACCTGCAAATATCTATATATTGATCCCTCATCCTAGAGATCTGGAGGCTAGAATTTTGTATTTTGTAAAGAAGTTCTATTGGTTTCTCTGTGAAACATTGTAGTGTTGGGTAATCTAGCCTTCCATGAGGTGAAGAGGGCTTTCATATTGGGAGGATGGCACTTGGTTAGACACTGGGTTTTAATCCTCTCTTCTACTACTTCTATCAATAAATCTATTTGAGTTTTCCTCCATATTCTTGAATATTTCTGAATCTTGTATTGATATATGCATTTGTATGGTTAATATACATATGATCCTATATTGTTTATGGTTATAGATCTCTATGCATTGGTGGTATTATGCTACTTTGAATCTACAGGTTTTCTTTGAAGCGGGACAACTGAGGAAAGAGTGGCGAAGCTCTGTCAAAGGAGGGAGGAAACAAGCAAGGAGCCAAGTGAAAGACTGAGGCTGGTACTCTCTGCTTCTCTCTTATCTATCTCTCATAATGGAAGACACAAGTAGCTTTAGTTTTTTTGTTTCTAAGATAGCTACCCGTCTTAGTGGGACTAGTAGCTATGAATGGACACTAGTTGTCCCGGTAACAAAATGGCAACTCCACTGGGGAGCAAATACTTTGATTGTTAGTCACTGTTGTTTGCTTTATAAACTACAGACGGAGCTTGAAGTTAAGCCAGCTAGCCTTCGAGCTGCCTCTGCTATGCAACTGCAAAGTAGATCAACGTTGCTTCAGTCAATCTCTGGGTTGGTTTAAGAACTAAACATTTGACTTGAAAACATCGTAAGTTCCCTAGTGGAAGCTAAAATAACCTCATTAGATCAGCCCCTATACTTTTTCTTTACTACCTATCATTAGCTCAGCCTAAACCCCTGAACTTAGCTGCAAACTGCGAGCAAAAACCAAGCTCAGTCTTGTCCTTGGACCATTGCACTATCTCCCATTGGCAACCTAGATGCATCGCACCTCCCCTGTTTTGCAGGTGAGATGCATCCCTGTTTCCCTATGTTACAGGTGCGATGATTGAGTGAGATTGTTTCTGCCTCCAGATTTTGGTTTTCTCTTCATTGTCTTCAACGTTATTCAGTAGTTTTATTGTCTGTGATCAGTATATCACTGTTGAAACTCCCTTCCTTGGCATTATTCAACCTCCATTGATAAAGAATTGTGAATGTTTTTATGTATTTTTCATCATTTACAGTTCTCCTTTACAAATTGTAGCTTAATTGAATTGTCATCTTTTGATTTGAAAGTGTCGCAAGTGTCGTTTTTAGTCAAAGAAAACAGTGTCGTAAATTCTCCCTCTTTTAGATAGTTGATTACATGTTTTCCATTGTATTTGATATGGATCATCAATTCTTTCAAGTGTCGAAAGTAGTTTTCAAGTCGAAATTGAAAGTGTCATCTAAATCTTCCTTTCGTTTTTGAAAAGAAATTGCTAAAGTGTCACTTTGAGGAAAGATAGTTTAGATCTGTACTTATTTTTCTTTTTGTCATTCTCACCGAAAAACAAATACATGCACATGCATTTGTATTTATACTGCATGTGGAAATTGATTTAGGACAGTGAATCTTAGTGTGTGCTCTCTACTCTATGTTGAAGGGATTTTACTTCTCTTTCCTTAGTAGCTAGGATTTTCATTGCAAAAAGAAAAGTAAACGATTGTTTATCATATTAGATTGCATATTTAGGAATTGTATATCTACATCACGTGGTGAACCTTAAAGGAAAACTAGGGGTGATTTTAGGGGCGAATGTTCGCCCTTTGGCGAAATTAAGGGATTTTAAATTTTTACTGGGTGAATATTTTGTATCATAGGACATTTTTACAAATCACCTCAAATAGCCCACCTTATTTTAAGGGAGAGGGTAAAAAAAGTAAATTTAGCCCTTGAAATTAGGAGTTACAACCTTCCATTCGCGCCCCATATTCAAGAAATAGGTTTTATTTAAGTGAATCCATTCGCCATTCTTCAAGAATAGGTTTTGTTTAAGTGAATCCCTATGGGCCAAAAGGCCCAAAATAACCATATTTATAAAAGAGGTATGGTAAGAATTAATAAAAATATAAATAAATTGAGAAGGTTATGTTAATAAATAAAGCATTTTTTATATTTACTCCATAAGTCAACTTATATACATGCAAGGGTGTAAACAAATAAAAATATAAGTAAAGTGGAGGTATGGTAAATAAATAAAACGTCTTTTTATACTTACTCAAAAGGTGTGGTAAATAAATAAAAATATAAATAAACTAGATGCATGGAAAATAAATAAAACCTCTTTTTATATTTAGTCCATAACCCTAATTATATTTATGAAGGCTCAAGAAAGAGGTTTTATTTAAGTGAATCCTATGGACCAAATACCCTATTTGTGAAAGAGGTATGGTAAATTAATAAAAATATAAATAAGCGAGAGGTATGGTAAACAAATAAAACATTTTTTTATATTTATGCTATAAGTCACCTTGTATTTATGAATGATATGGTAAATTAATAAAAATATAAATAAACGAGAGTTATGGTAAAGAATTTATTTATTTATTTTTTAATACCATGCACAAAAACATTATTAACCCTAATATTAGTATTAATAAAAATAAAAATAGCACATGGTATTGACCCATGGTATTCACCAAAATGACACATGGTATTGACCCATGGTATTCACTTGGAATGTAGCCTATTTAAATGGGGGAATTAAACCAGAATAGATCCATCCTTACTTTGGATCTACTAACCTCGAGAGGTATCAAATATCGTGATATGCAAACTAGCATAGAGTGAAAAAATATTTTACTCGGATCAAGAGTAAAAATGGATGCTGTAATTTAATGTATGTTAAACATTTTAGCTTGGTTAAAATAAAAATAAAATAAAAATCAACTATTAATTTTATTAATTTTTATAAACTACTAATAGTAATTTTTAAGCTCCAGGTTTATGATAGCCCATGGTATTGACCCATGGTATTCATGTGAGCATAGACTATTTAAAGGGAAAATTCTATCTTCGATCCATCTTAATTCTGGGTCTACCAAGTGCTCATAGGGATAAATAGATTTCATCCCCCTAAGAGTGGTAGATGTGGAGTTAGACTTAGGAAATTATATTGTAAAAACATCTTAAGGTGAATGGTTAAAGCATAGACATTGGACAAGTATATTAAATAGACTTAGGAAATTATCTTGTAAAAACATCTTAAGGTGAATGGTTAAAGCATAGACATTGGACAAGTATATTTGTATACTTATGTTTTAAACTGAAACAAATCCAGGGCTAAAAGGAATGGATTGATTGCACTAGTCATCCTTCTATAAGTTTCCAACATATGTTGGAGTAAACAGATTGTAATTTCAATAGTTTTTCTATTTGCAAATGGGAACATACTTGTGTATTGGCAGGGTGGTTACGAGGTCCCTAAAAGTGGAGTAAACAGATTGTAATTTGGGTAATTTTCTCATGCTTACGAGGTCTCTAGAAGTGATGAATTTGAATTTTTCTTGGTTTTATATATAGTATTACGTTTTTTCTCATGCTTTCTGTGAATGGCACGAGTGAATTTTATCTTACACCCACTAGATTATCAATATGTAATTTCCGTAATTTTGATTCCAAAAGATATTTTAAAGAAATACAATGATTTCATTTGTGTATTCAATAAACACAAGATTTTATAATTGAGTAAAATATTCGCCATGCCTAGTGAGAGATTCGCCAAAAAATTATATATACATATCATATTATTGATAAAATTGCCTTCCATTTTTCCTATATACCATGGAGATTCGCCCATTTATTATACATGTAAATTTGGGGGGGTTCTTAAAATTTTCCCTGCTCTGGATATAATCAAATTCTGGTATACAAAGACAATCAGCTCAAGACAACCTTCACAACGCCATGGGGTACATTCATGTATGCCAAGATGCCTTTTGGGTTGAAGAATGTAGGAGCCACCTTTGAATGGGCCATGGGCATAGCATTTGCAAATGAAAAAGATGCATTTCTAGTTATCTATCTAGATGATCTAACAATATTTTCAAAATCCGATGAAGATCACTTGTATCATTTAAGGATTGTTTTTCAGAAATGCAAAAAATTTGGCATCTCACTTAACCCAAAGAAGAGCTTGTTCGCCATGGAAGAAGGTAAGATACTAGGACACATCATCTCTAAAGATGGCATCCGCATTGATCCTTCCAGAGTGGAGGTCATTCAACAACTAAACTTCCCTAGGAACAAGAAAGAGATTCAATTGTTCAATGGGAAAATTAATTTTTTGAGGAGACTTATTCCTAATCTAGCAAAGCACTTGAAAGAAATGTAAAATATGTTGAAGAAGGATAGCGAGGTAAAATCATTTCATGTGGTAAAATTTACATTATCTACTGCTCCTATTTTGATTAGCCCAGATTATACTTTAGATTTCATCATTTTTTCTTTTTCTTCTTAGCATATGTTAGCAGCAGCCCTAATGCAAACAAAAGATCAGAAAAATGAGCAGCCTATAGCATTTTTCAGTAGCACTATAAGAGATGCAGCATTGAGATATAATATCATTGAGAAATAGGCATTGGCATTGGTAAAGGCCCTCAAGGATTTCTGAGTTTATATTCTGCATTCACATACCATTTCTTATGTCCCTACTGTAGCAGTAAAAGAAATCCTTGTGCAAACAAATCCAGAAGGCAGAAGAGGAAAATGGATTGCAGCCATGCTAGAATATGACTTGGAGATAAAACTTACAAAGCTCATCAAAGGACAGGGGTTAGCTAAACTTATGGCAGAATCAAATCTACATGCATTAGATATTAATTTGATGGCAGCACTATCAAAAGAACTAGAAGAAGATGACCCTTTCCTGCATGAATCCAACATGTTCATGTCCTCACCTTGGTACTCTAACATTGTCTATGTCTTGCAACATTTGAATCCTCCTCCAGAAGTCCCCAAAGGTAAAGTTAGATCACTGAAACTCAAAGCTTCAAAATATTGTATTCTAGATGGTGTTTTATTTTGGAAAGATCCTGGAGGTCTGCTGCTGAACTGTTTGATAGAAGATGAAGCTAAAGATATAATGAAGGATTTTCATAAAGGAGATTGTGGCGGCCATCATTTTTGGAAAACTATAGCAAACAAGATCTTAAGAGCTGGTTTCTATTGGCCCACTCTTTTTTCTGATACATACAAAAGAGTCATGAGTTGCCATGAATGTCAAATTTTTCAAGGAAAAAGGAAACTTCTGCCATTACCACTACAACCAATTTTGATTTCAACTCCTTTCTAACAGTGGGGTCTTGATTTCATTGGCGAAATCCATCCTTCATCTTCAGCACAACATAAATGGATATTAACAACCACCGTCTACTTCACAAAGTGGATTGAAGCCATCCCAACTAGGCAAGCTATTGATTCTGTCATCATTCAATTTCCGGAGTCTAATATTTTGTCTAGATTTTGCTGCCCATAGAAAATAATAACAGACAATGTTGCCGCTTTCAAATAAAAAATAATTGTAGATTTCTGTGCCAAATATCATATTGTGCTAGGACACTCTACTGCATATCATCCACAAGGGAATGACCTTGCTGAATCTTCCAACAAATCTTTGGTTAACATCATCAAAATGGTCCTAGAGGTGAAAAAAAAGAATTGGCATAAAAAAACTCATCAATGCCTTATGGGTGGAAAGGGTCAACACCAAAAAGTCAATAGGTATGTCTCCTTTCCAGCTAGTATATGGAGTTGACACAGTATTTCCTTCATCTCTTATTGTCCCAGTAATGAAAATCCTACATGAATTGGATAGTGAAACTAATGGCATACAAAGGAGAATAAATCAGATGATTCATTTAGAGCAAACAAGAGAAGAAGTTTTCCATAATACATCCAAACACCAGGACAATATTAAAAATATTTATGACCGCAAAACCAAGGAAGATGATTTCAATTTAGGAGATGTGGTCCTTCGGTGGGATGCTAGAAATGAAGACATTGGCAAACATTGAAAGTTTGAAAACCTATGGAAGGGACCATACAATTTCTTCTTTCAGAGGAAAGAATGCTTTCTTGCTGGAAGAAATGGATGGAAAAGATTACTCAGGAGGGGCAACCAATGGTAAGCTTCTCAAGCACTACTATGTCTAAAATCCTGAAAGTTCATCATCATTGTACATACCGGTGTGTATTTTACTTCTAGCATTTTTAGATAGCTGTCATCAGAGTTTGAAGCCCAAAGTGAAGGGCCTAAGGTTCCTTGAATCATTACTATTTTCATTCTTTTTGTTTAGTTTTATTGTCATAACAAAAGGTCAGTCAGTCTTAAGTCAAAATTCATTTTTTTTATGCATGTTGACTCCATTGCCCAATGAATAAAGCTACTTGGTCTACGATGTTCTTGACACCTCCAAGGAGCTACCATCCCCAGTTGGAGCCAAATTATGTTACTGTCAGTGTTGTTAGCCTGTCACCTAGATCAAAAATGCTTTTACTACATTCTTTGAGGCTTTCAAAATCAATTTTTTCTGTTACTAGGTTTACACAATAAATTTGGTCATTGTATGGCTAGTCTAAAGATGAAGTCATCATTTGAAAATCCACTCATGTTGGTCGCCTATCACACTTTAATGAAGGTTTTGCAATGAAAATGGTTCAGTCATCATCATCATTCCATTAGGTCACTAGGGTCTCCAAGGCCCATCATTTCCATGTATAAAACTAGCAGTGAGTCAAACATGACAAAGCAACTGTTAAAGGATTGATCTTGACTATCCATACACTCCTCTTATTCTCATGATATCAAAGGTTCTAGAAAAAGAAGCTCCAACACTCATAAAAGCAAAAGGACATCTCATGTTTGCAATGGTAAAGGTAAAATCTATCTTCATAAAGTGAAAATCAGTTCCTAAAGGATGGTGGGTCCCATTTCCTTTTGAAAAAGTGAAGAAATTTTCCTTATATAAACTCAAAAAGCCCCATAACTCTTTCATTCATATCTCATTCACTCTTTACCATCAAGCTCTCTCGCCCAAAAAAGAAAAAAAATTGTCTTCCTAGGAGAAACTAGAAAAAAATTGAAGGTGTCGCATGTAGGAACACTGCACTATGCTTAGGAGATAGGCATTGCGCTTCTGTGAACTGTGTTGTGCATAGGAACACTTTGCTATGCATAGGATAGATTGCCCCAAAACTCACCAAAATTCTCCCAAAATTCAAATTTTCACTTGCAATTTGGTTTTATTGTCTTCTAAGATAAGGAACAGGTAAGTACACCATCACCCTCTATCTTTTATTTTCCCAATTTCATTCCATGTCAATAATTCTTCAAGTTAGGGTTTGTAGCAAATTTCACATGGGAAATGTTAGGGTGAAAATGGCCATCATAATTTTTGATCTCCAAAACATGTAAAATGATATCCTACACCTACATACATGTTTGATGAGTCATTTTGACTAGTTCATCCACCTCAAAACAAAGTTTAAACACTTAAAAGGAAAAACCCTAGCTCATTCCTAGAGTTTTTTTTAGCAAATTTCATCATAAACACTCTTGGTTTCACTTGCAAGAAACAACATCTTTTCACTATTTTCTTCACTCATCTTCATCAATTTTCAAAGTCATATCACCTTTCCTAAGACTTCTCCCATCATTTTGTCAAAATCTCCTACATATCACTTCATTTCCATTCACACCTCACATCTTATTTTCACTTCCTGCTGCTAGGACTTTGTGTCATCATGGAGGCAGAATCTTCGCCAAAAAGAAAGAGACAACACAAATGAGGGAGGATCCTCATATATGAACCATTAGACTGCAACACAATCAACTCCTATCCTTTCATCAAACAGTGCTTTGAGAATGTTCACTGCTTGGAATTTTGCAAAAGGGTAAGTGAGGCAAGGTTTTGTTAGCAACTGACAGTTTGGGTAGCAACACAATTGAAAGGAGAGACTGCTGTCATTTCTGGTAATGAGGTTATTTTCTCAGTGGCCTCCATCTCAATAGAAACTGGCTTACCAAACAATGGCAAATATTGGTTCAAAGGAATGAGTCTATATCTTGAAAACTACAAGCCCTTCCTAAAGATGCCATACAAAGATACACATACTCACCTCATGCCTTTTATATATTTACTAGAGAAATATGCTCCTTTAATGAAAACTATCATAAGGTTCTTTACTTGTGAAGGTAGATTATCTAGGTTGTATGCCTATCATATTTGCCAGTTGATGCACTTCACATCTCAAAAGCCACTCAACATGCGTAACTACCTATTCAGGAGAATTTCAAAAAAATGTCTAAAAATATACAATTAAAGGATAAAGAGCCTCCCAAAGCTTGTTCCATCACAGTCTCATCAAAACCATTGTTCTTCACCAGCTGGCAAAGAGAGGTATGTCTTGGGAAGCCCTTTTAGAAGCAAATTTAAAATGGCATGAGGAAAATGCAGCATATTAGCCTCCAAGTGCACGAAAACAACAAAAAATATGGGATCATCTAGAAAACCAATGGAGAAGGCTCAGCTACCCAAACCTGAGGTGACCAAAGTGTATAAGAAAGGGTAGAGACTTGTGTTTTCTTCTCACAAAGAGAAAGGGGCCAAGCCTTCTTCATCGACAAAGCAGGAAACAACAGCAAAGGATAAGGACACAGTGGAATGTGGGTTTGAGCTATTGATCCAGAGGCTGAGGACCAAACCACAAACATGAGACAGACTATCAGGGACAAAGACTACCAAATCAAGGAGTTAGAAATAAATCTGGAAACGGCAAAGTATGTTATATCATTCCTTCAACAGGAAAACAATTAACTCAAAGAAAAGGAGTTGATCCTAGAAAAGAAAAATACCAAGTTAATGCAAAAAATTGGAAAAGGTAAGGAGATCGTGACATCAAGCAAGCTTGAAGCATCAGAGGTGAGAGGAAAAAGGAGAAGACCAAGGAAAAGAGGCCTCAAGAAAGCTTTGCACAAAGAACAAGAACAAATTTTGCTTAATGAAGACCTTGATCGAGAAGAAAGGATTTCCCTAGAGGCTCATCAAGATAAATAATATTGGCTTAATAGGGTGAATGAACACTTGGAGAAGCTCTTTGAGAAGGCAAACAGAGACAATCAATTTCTTAGACACATGGTGCATCACTATCAAGCTCAAAACATGATCGCCAATGTCAAGGTAAAGCAACTTGAAAACAAGCTAAAGGAGGCCAAAAAAGACCAAAAGGATGAGGGAAAATTGGATATTCTTGTTGAATCATCCATGAAGATATACAAAAACCAATTTTTACACCTTCCCTCCAATTTTGAGCAAATTCTGAGCATTTTGAGTTTTTTGACAAATTTTGGTCTAAGTTCAGAAATTCAACTGCTCAAGGCACTACGCTTTTTCCTCAGGCCTCCATTTGAGGAAAGATCTACATTTTTGGAAAGCTCTTAACATCCTCTAAAAGCCCATTTTCCCAGATTTTGCAGAGGTGGCTTATTTTTGGAGAAAAATGCAAAAAAGTGACAAAAAATAGCATTCTGGACCATTTTTTGACATGCGATGTGCTTCTGGAGTGACCTTGGGATAATGGAGTTTTGAAGGTCTTCCCATGCTCCAAATTCAAAAATTCAAACTGTTCGTGAAACTAGACTTGAAGGGCTAGTTGACCATTATCTCATATTTGTATTTTGACCCCTAGAAAGCACTAAAAATTAGCTCAAAGCTGGTGCTATGCTTTTGCACTTTCTGTGTTTTTATTTGGAAAAATTCACTATGTAAAATTTCTAGTTTTTCAGTTTGATTTGGTAAAAGTCATGATTCTCTATGAAATGGCACACATTATGAGGCTAGGTGATGTAGGTATGAATAATGTACATCATAGGTTGTTTTTTATGTTTATTAGGCCTCATAAAAGAAGCAAACTCCTAAACAAACTCTTCATGAAGTGTTTGAGTTTCACCTTCTTACTCTCACCTGTTGGTTGTGAGAATATTGGAGTCAGTTCCTCCACCACAAAATTTGACTCCTAAAGGTGGGAAAGTGGTCTAGGATATTCTATAAGTATTATTTGACTTCAAGAGAAGAAGGTTGAAATTTTTTTGAAGGAGGCTTGCATTGTAATCATCTTTCAACTAATACATATACAGGTTGCAGCTATTTTCAAGGAACTCTAGCCCAGTGAGTTCATGGTGATTTATTTCATTCTTTTTATTTTCTCATGGTATAAACATCTTTATCTACATGATATCTCTTCTTTCTATGAATGTCTTGTGATAAAATACTCAGAATTCTTGTTTTTCAAGCTATATTATCTGGTTTTCATAGTTATGTGTTTTGTCTTCCTAAGTTAACGAAATCATGTTTATTTATGCTCATTAGTTTCTTCCACGCTATATCTTCTATAATACACTAAAAAATACTCAAATTACACCATGGCTTCTGATATCTAGATCCTTCTTATGTTTTCTCCTACATTCCCATAGTCTAGACCTACTTGTGGCTCCAAACTGTAAGTTCAACAAACCCTTATAAAACCAAATTTTCACAAACAAACAAGCAAACACATATATCTAGCCTAAAAATCATTTTCTTTAAAGTCATATCACTGATAAGAAACTTAAAGAGATCCCTCTCATGCTTAGTAGGGCTAGCTACTGCGCTGAAGTGGCTTGAGGTTACCCTTGTCGATTTCCTTTTTAGCCTAGAAGATTATAAGGACTAATAGACCTGAAGAAGCAACCAACACACCAAAATTAAGGTTATATTATTAATAATTCAACATTTTATGGCATGAAATTTAAAGCTCAAAGTTGTTATTTTCTGAGCATAAGGGACTACTACTTCTCAAAAGGTTCGAATCTATTCTAGAACCCTGTGGTCACATTTGGCAACTCTGTGATGGTATAGTTTGAAGGATCTCAGCATATGTCCTATTCTGTTCTGGTTTCTCCTTGGCTTATGTTTATTGTATTCCTTGATACGTTGAATTTTCCATGACTAATTATTTTTATCAAACACTGGACATAAACAAGGTATGTTTTCACAACATTTGACCTTTGTAATTACAGTACAATGGTTCTTTTATTATTTTTTTTTTAAGGTATCATCTCTTTCAACAAGACAAGTATTGAACGTGTCTGGCTTAAAATTCATAAGGTTTGCATCAAGACTACTAACCAATGATGTCATAAACAAGTAAGGATTTTATTCTCTCTACAAGTCTATGGAAGTTAGGACACCTCTTGTCAAGGGAAGAATTGCAACTCTTATTGGTAAATAAATGTTATTAGGATCCTTGAGTTGAACAAATAATAGATATCCTTTTGCAGTCACTGGTGAATCTTGATAAACCCTGGATTTATGTGTTGTTGGACTTTGCGATAAGAATTAGATAAACAAGCTTTGAAGTGACATATGTGATATATGAATAAAAGACACCTTTGTTAGGTATCCCATCATGAATATATTCCAGTTCCCTCTACAATCTCATTGTCTTATTGAACAACTTCAAGTATCAAAATGCACTAAGCCAATGATTGACTTTAGTGTTGTGTTTTTTCTCAGAGCATTACAGTTCAAGGCATATATTTAGTTATACTAAGAACAAATGGAGTCATATCTACAAGTCAAAAGGAAACAACATTAAGAAAAGGAAACTTGACAATATAAACAAAAATGGGACTATTATTTCATATTTAATCACAATGAGATTTTTAAAAACTACACAATTCATGACTAAGGGTTTTCATCATTTATAGTAACACTAACAGTGACAAGTAGCAATGTATATTGAGAAAGGTTTTTTTAGAAAGTGATTTTATATTTATTAAGAAAGTTCAAGTAATGTGGGACAACTAGATATTGACTTTCATATTTTGGTGTTAGCAACAATATTATTGGTCATAAGAAGTGATAGTGGTACAATGATAATAACTTGATAGTGAATGAAGATATAGATTTGACATACAAGCTTGGTAGTGAGAATTTGTGCTTATTAACATGAAACACAAACATCAGTATATGATTTGTGTTCAGCAATAGAAGTGAAAACACATATGTTGGTAACCCTCCTTGGGCCAAGTTTGAAAGCATTGATTGCAAGTCATCGGAATGTCCTAAGGCACCTTGGTTTGTGCCATTATTGGATAATAGTTCCAAATGGTTGTATCATTGAGTGTAGCCTAATAAGATGATGAAATTGGTTGTACATTAATGACTATTCATTCATGAGTAGTGACACGTAGTGATAACCAACAGTTGTGTAGTAATTTGTAGTGACAACAATATATAGTGTGCAGTGATAGAAATGTGCAGTTGCACATTGATAACTTGATGCATAACATTTTGCAATGATTATTTTGTGGGAACATTGATCAACAACTACAAGGATTCAAAATTTATTCTATATGTTTCTTACAACTATTCTACAAAGTATAGGGGATCCAGTCTGAAAATTGTGAAACATGATTTACTGAATCTTATTGATGATTGGAGTCACCTTCAAGTTGTGGTCTGAGAACACTTCAGGGTGGCATGGTGGTGCTAGGGCAAGGTGCGGCTTGCATAGGGAATTTTGGCATCCATTCATTTGTGGATGATAAACTAACAGGGCAATGAAGCGTCCTTTCTGACAACAACTAGTAAATAGAGTGTTGGGGCACTCATCAGATTATGGCTTGATCTACAGGGTGTTGGGGTGTCCTTTTGGTTGTAGCAAGATATTAGGGTTTAGTAGCATCCTACAAGTTGTGGCCTGTGAATTAGTGTGTTGATGCATCCCTCAGTGGTAGATGAAATTTTGATGTAATTAATATTTCTTTTAAAGAGAGAAGAAGACAATTACTAGAGAAAAGTCCAATGGTTTTTGACTCAGAGGGGGTTTTCCACCTAAAAATCTATGTGTTTATTATTTTATCTTCCTACATTGTTGTATTTTTTTCCTACTATTGATTATTGTTTATAATTTTTTAAGAAGAACATTAATAATAACTGAAGAATAACTAATGCTCTGAAAAGTATTAAAAAGTGCTAATTGCTAAGAAATATTGGTTCACCACCCCTCTTAGTATTTCCAACATAAAGAAGAAGTATACCAAATTAAAGGAGAGAGAAGTCAAAATGAATATTTTACGTATGAATAATGAATTTTGTGAACAAGTCAACTTTTTTGTGCTACTGCAGGCCCAAAATTTCAAGACCAAATTTCAGGAAGATGACTAATGTGACCTATGTTGACTTTGACTTTGGAGGTGACTTGGAGGAGGTCTAGAATTAGAGTTTTTGATGGCATTTCTACTCTTTGTCTTGGCCTTGTATATCTCATTTTGATCTAATTATATAACAAGGATTGTTGATCTTCCCCCTTGTGGGGTTTTTCCCTAGCTAGCAACCTAATTTTGGTGTCTCTTATCTCTTTATTTCTCCTAGAAGATTGAACATTTATATAATTGATTAATGAAGAAGACATAATAAATAATAAGAAGAAATCTAACATTCACAAGTAATGATCAATTAAGATAAAGCAAGCCTAATCTTGCTAGCCTTGGTTTCTCAACATGGTATTATAGCTATGGTGATGACATGAGCACTATTAAAGAAGCCCTAAGTAGGGTTAAGTATGGAAGAAATCATAGAAAAAGTATAGTGTGCATGGATACCTAAGAGGTCAAGAACATAAAGCGTGTTGAGAATGTTGAGTATGTTGTTATTGATGTCAAAGTGGGTGCAACAGGTGCAGATAAGTGGAGGATGAAAAGTGAGCACATATATTGTCATTGATGTCAAGGCTAGTTGGAGGTCTGATGATTCCAAAAGGATGACACAACATGATGATGCAATTATTAAACCCTAGCTCTATGGTTTGGTCTTCTTGGGCGATGAGTACACCCTGTAGTTGTTGGAGTTTTTGAAGGAACAAATCAATGAACTTGTCTTGGAAAACCTTGCCAATGGATTATCCTCATGATGTTGATTTCAAAGATATTTGGAGCACTTCATGGGTCATCATGGTTTGTGAGATATGGCCAATCAAAGTGAAAGCCCCTTGATGTGGTCCAAAACACCAAGGGTTATTGAGGTGGTATCATACTATTAATTTGAATGATATGGTAGATTATATCAAACTCCAATGTTTGAATGATGTGGTAGTCAAATTATATTATTATAAGATTTCAATTTGATATGGGAGTTGAATTATATTTATTTTAAATTAAAAAAGGGTGAATAATGTATTATTATGAAGGGGTTTTAATTATTTCAAAAAGGACTTTACAACTCCATCCTAATGTTGGGGCCAAAATTAAATGTCAAAATTTAGTTTGAATTCCCTCCAATATAGTTCATGTTATCTACCCTATTTTCTCATCCAAAAACTATATAAAGTACATCACTTCTTCTTCAATGTGAATGAATTGAAGCACAAATCGTGTGATGCTTGTGAGACCGAACAAAGTGGTATTAGATGGCTTGTTGACTATCTTTGAGTGTGTGAATCCTTCATCCCTCCTAGGGCACAACTCAATAAAATTACAAAGTCCATTCCTTAACCAGAAAATTCGTAGTATTACAACAGATTAGTGGCATGTTAAATAGTAGTGAGGCCATTTGAATGACGAAATATCCTAGATCATGCCATGCTCTCTGTGCAAACGCTATTTTAGATTAGGATCTCAGTCCTATTTTAGCTCATTGGCATATAAGAATTACACAATGAATTATAGTTTTAGCTAACAATCAATGCTTTAGTAATGAATGCATTTCTGGTAATCTATATATTACAGTGAGTTTTTCAGTGTAATATCTAATATTAGAATTGTTATAGCTTACAACATTAAATATGACATAAGATGATCCTTCCAAATGATGCCTTTTGTTGTTGTTAGTAGTGGGAGTTTTGTTTACCTTGAGTTGGTGTAGTGTCAATAAAAGTAGAATGATTACGAAACTTGAACAAGTTCCATTTTATATTAGTCAAGGCTTCACATTAATTCACAGAACTATTTGAGGAACGAAAAGCGATCCGTGCTAAACCAAGTTCCTGTGGCAAGCTTTCAACAACTCCTATATCTTTGTGACATGACAGACATGTATAAACAAATCCCAGCTTACTATGGTAACATCTTCCTATGAAATTCAAGATTACTATGGAAACATACTTCTGAGATAGTAGACATCCATATTTTTTTTGAGTAATCAAGTCTAGAAACATGAATGGTGAATTTATTTATGGAAGAATTTGAGTTAAGTGGCATCTAGTGCAAATTTATATGTCTGCATTATATGAATTTTGTGACATTATATGTCTCTATCCCTTATGTTTCTATAGCACTATGATTATATGCGAGGAATTGAAGGAAATCATTCTATGATATATTCAAAGGATAGAAGTTTGTCATCTATGTGATGTGTGAAGATTTGATCTGAAGTTGACCTTGTTACAAATATTCATGGAGGACAAACCTGTGATATTTTGGCTCATTGGAAGGTCACCTTACTGGACCAAAATTTTGTGGTATATAATCTAATAAAGAGACTGAAACCATGTAGATCACCTCTGTAATTAAAGGCAAAAACCATGTATAAACTTTGTGGTAAAGACCCAAACTATTGAGGAGATTAATTATCAATTTGAGGTGTTATACCTCCTTGTAGCAAGGATTGTGACAAAGAATTTGAAGGTATATGACACTCATATTTGTGGCACAAGTATGTGAAGCAACTATGCTACCATCCTATATATAGAAGGAGGACTAATTACAACATATGACTTGTCTATAAAGTTTGAAAGGAATGATTTAAAGACTCTAAAGTTTATGCAAAGATTGAACCTCCTCTTTGTAAGATCTCTACGAACAATATTTATGCACAAATTTTGTGATCTGAGTTAAATCCAGGATAAAGGAAATTTCAAGTAGCCCTAAGAAATCTCTATCGTTAGCATCATAGTTTGATGGCTACAAGTCTAAGGTAACTCTGTTGGAGGAAGATGATACATATCAACTGAAGAAAAATCAAAGGACCAAATCTCCATAAGGTTGGACAAGTAAGGTTGAAAGAGGTCTTTAAGACTTTAAATATTGAAGCATATAGAAAAAGTTTCAATTAAAAAACCCTAGGAAAAAAACCGTAACTAATTGTTTCCATTGTAAGAAGAAGATCTAGCTCTTGAAAATGACATAAATGGCATCATGCTGATGTAAGGAAAAGGTTGTTGAAAAAGGTCAAAGATTAAGAGGGAGCTGACTTTCATCAAAATGATATGTACTCGACATTTTTTTCTTTAATTACTATTGTTGCTATTTTATCTATGCACCGTTCTTAATGATATTTATTCTTTCATAGTCTTCTAATAAAGTTTTTATGTCAAAACAAGAAGTATATTAGCTTTACTAGTAGATGGAGTAATTGGAAGAATGTAGCAAAGCATGAAGCCTTTTCCTAAATATTAAAAAACACAAATGAAGAAGGAGAAATCAATTTGAAGTATGCATCAAAGCATATGGGAGCATGAAAACAAGACTTAATAAAAGGGAAGAAGTTCACTTACCTCAACCGAAAAGAGGGAGTTGTAAGATCTTGGTTGGATACAATACTACTTGAATTTTGGAAAAAAACCTAGAGAATGTTATGATCAAAAGGATAGATGATAGATCTATGGCAATACCCCTTAGTAAGAAGTTGATGAATTCTGATATTGTTGATTCATCATTGTACCAACAATTGATTGGTTCCCTAATATATTTGATTTAAGAACAAATCGATTGGGTTGACAATACTGATGTTAATAAAGATATTATTTATGGTTGGGAACTAATATTATTTCTTGGAAGAACATGAAGCAAGATTCTATTGCACTATGAAGGAAGAGGATATGGAAGTTTGTACAATTAGTTGTGAAGCAGTTTGGCTTCACAATATGTTCAAAATGACATGTTGGATTCGATTGATCAAGGCCACATGAGGATTATCAGAGAACAAGGAAGGTCAAAGCATATTATGATTCATAACATGATGGAGCCATGAAGCTACAACGTATGGCCATGGAAGAATAGGTAGTTGTTGTAAGGGAAGTATGTGTACTTCCAACACAAGCTTGGGCTTGTATTTATCTCCTCCTTGGTTAAGCGGGAGTGAGGATCTCGTCCCTAGTTGAAAGGGAGTGAGGATGGACACCATGTTCTCCATGTGTGATTTACTATGGACAAGACTAAGAATCACAAGTCTAGTACATGAACACGGGTAGGGATAATGGTCGATTGGATAAGCATAAGGGATTCTTGAGTCGTTTATTGTGGTTGATTAGGATTAACATCCCAAGTCATATACATGGACTTTGTAAAGTATGGTTTGGTGGATGAACTTTTCCTTGGAATTAGGAAATGGTTTTGTAAGGACATATATTTGGAACACTAAGGTGGTGTATGTGCCTTTGAGACAGTGGTGTCCAAGTTAATTCCTCCCAACATCGTGCTCTGATCTAGTGGAGAGATAGAATGTAATTGTCAAGGCCTCAGTGATTTGAAAATGTTGGTTATGATGATGTTATCATGATTGATGTTGGTCAATCTAAATCCTTTCTTATATGAATATTTCAACTTGAGACTATCCTATTGAGTCATTATGAATACCTCCCTAGTTAAGAGGGAGCATTGAAATTGTAACTACTATCATACATCATAATGACATAATGTAATTTTATCATTGATGTATTTATCATATTCATTATTATATATTAATTTTGTCAAAGCATGTTCTTCATGCTTATAGAGTCAAAAAGAGTAAAAAATAATTTATTATAAGTCAAAAGAAAATGTATTTGAGTAATGTCCCATTTGGACATTTGTAAGAAAAAGGAATTTGAATTTTTGTTTGAGTCAAATTCCACCAAATGAGCAAGTTGACCCTCCTTGGAACAAGTTGTCCTAGTCCTCCAACAAACATCTATTTGACCTCATGGACAAGTATATATGAAGGAAATATCAACCCATTTGAAGGACAATTAATGCTTATTACAACAAGTACTTTCTGCACTTAATAAATAAGTATATCAAATTAAAGGAGAGAGAAGGAAAGAAGCATCTCACACCTGTGGAGAATGAATTTTCTGAATAGGCTGAATCTTCTATGTTATTGCAAGCCCAAATTTTTAGGAAGTTCACCAGTTTGATCTATGTTGACTTTGACTTTGGAGGTGACATGGAGGATGGATAGAATTAGAGTTTTTGGTGGAAATTTGGTCTTGGTCTTGGTCTTATTCTTGATATCTTATTTTGATCTGATTTATAAGAGAAGAATTGTTCAGTTTTTCCCTTGTGGGGTATTTCCCTAGCTAGTATCCTAAGTTTGGTGTCAATTGTCTCTTTATTTTTCCTAGAAGATTCAATATTTGTTTAATTTATTGATGAAGAAGGAATAATACATAATAAGAATAAATCTAACACTGACAAGTAATTATCAAGTAAGAGAAATCAAGCCTAAACTTGCTACCCTTGGTTTCTCAACAATAATGCCTCGGGATCAAAACCTTGGATAGGATTAGCCTATTTTAAATTGAAGGTTTTCAACATTTCAAATAGCTTTACTAAATGTGAAGAATTATTCACTACAACTTTTCCAATGTTAAATGGTAATGAAATAATTTTTTATTGAAGGTTTTCAACATTTCAAATAGCTTTACTAAATGTGAAGAATTATTCACTACAACTTTTCCAATGTTAAATGGTAATGAAATAATTTTTTTTTTTTTTTTTGTCAAATAGAATTGACTAGAAACAATAATGCATACATGCCTTTGTGACAAGGAGTAATATAGGTTTTTCTTTGCAACCATAAATCCTTACACATATATGATTTTCTTCTTGCGCCCATACTCCTTTTCCTCTCAAGAAATATTGTGCTTGTTAAGTCAACGTCTATGGTTTGACTCCAAACAACATATATCTAAACTCCTTAACAAATATATTTTGGACAAGGCCAAAATTAAACAACAACTTATGTCTCCATAAAATAGGATACCAAAATGAAACTCGTTTTTTTTAGGATTCATTTTACTCTTAAGAAGTAGGTCTTTAAAAAAATTACAATAAACTATCACTATCACTAGATACACCATCATAAAGAACTTTGGGTCTTCAAATAATTTTGAAAGTGAAAGGAAATCTAATCAGAAATTACCTTAGCTTAGTCAAAGAAAATATCCTTCTTGAATGAATAATACATGTTGCATAACATTGACCTGGGTATATTAAATGTTGAGTCATATCCCATTATATGAGAAAACAATTAAGAGATATCTTTGTAGGGCTCCATTAGCAATAAAATACTTATAGACAAAAATATGGTTGGAATATGCATTGATTGAAATATGAATACTTTAATAATACTCACATCACCCTAATTATTAAGGAAAACATCCACCTCAGGAAGTTTAAGTCACCTATTTGGGGCTATAATTTTCAACATTATCCTAAAAACTTTCAAGTCAAATGAATTGAATTCTTTCCTTGCAAAAAAACTTTAATAGTCTTGGTTTTAGAATCAAAATGGTGGGTGCACTGGGAAGCAAGTTCTATAAGATCAAAGACTCTAGGATCACATCTAGCATTAACAATACCTAGGTCCAAATTTTATTGTTGAGACTTTTCTTAGGTGATAAATTCATATACCACTGCATTGGTATGCCATCTACCAATGGATATTTTTATCAATTTAATGTCATTTATTGTAATTTGGACTAGGTTCACAATGTTATTCATTATTAAATAAAGTTGCATTAGGAAATTAACATTTAATAAACATAACGTCACCTTATTAAAGGAACCCCACTAGGTTGAAATCTTGCTATTGCTATTTGATTGAAATCAAGACAGTAGAAGAAAGACTTGGCAAAAGAAGAAGAAGAAGACTCAACTGAACTAGGGTTTGAGTTAGGGTTTGGCCATTGGTAATCATGGTGGAATACGGAGGAGGGAGATCTGCTCCCTCCTACAGTCAAGTAGCTACGAACACAAGCAAGGGATCTGGTTAGCATCACTTCAAGAAACCAATGGAGGTGACAACTGAGGATATTAACACAGGAAATACCAAAACTCACGGACAGGAAGAGAATCACGAGGAAGATAGCAGGGAGAAGAGGAGAGGGGGTAGCAGTCGAAAAGTTGCACCTATGAGTGCGACAGGGGTCTGTAAACCGAAGTTGACCATTATTCCTCGGGTAGTTCTAAGTGACCCAGTGATACAGGTGCACAGAGATCACATGGTGGAACACACAGTTATATGTAAATTTATGGGGATTTGGCTGACGAAGAAGGCTTTGCACACATGGATAAGTAACCACTGGAAACCAATGGGGGAAATAAACCTTCAGCTTGGGTCCAAGGGCTTCTTTACGGTGGTGTTCACAAGCCTAGAGGATAATGATAGAGTGTTTGAGGGAGGACCCTATTTTTATGCTGCTGCAGGCCTTTACATGTGACCATGGGTGATGAACTTTATACCAGAACGAGAAACGTTCACTTCAGTACCGGTATGGATAAGACTCTACTCCCTTCCTTTAGATTATTGGTTGTCGAAGTCTCTAAAGGCTATCGGCAATAAGATAGGGCATTTATAAAGATATCAGATGTGACTCTAAGAGGCATATACACTTCCTTTGCCCAGATTTGTGTGGAAATGGACTTATCAGGGGAGCTTCCAGATGAGATCATTTTAGAAATGTATGACAAAGAATGGGTGTAGGTGGTGGACTATAAACATGCCCCATTTAGGTGTCGTATGTGCCATGAACATAGACACCTATACAAAGATTTCCCATCAAACAAAATGGAGAGCAACATGAAAACCACCACAGGAAAAGATCCCGAGGGTTTCACTAAGGTGGGGAGTAAAGGGAAAGGAGGAAAGTCGTACCAAAAGAAAATCAACAAGGAATGGCAACCGAGCTACAACAGTTTCAAGATCTTAGAAGAAGAAATTGGGAACAATGGGGTAAACTAGGAATCGAAGACTAATCCCACTGAGAAGGAAAGAGATTCTAACATGGAGGATGTATTAGAGAGCAGCTAGAAAAAGGATGATATACCAAGCATTATGGAGCTCAATAGGGACCATGAGATGACCTCGGGTGAGGTGGGAACAGAGGACCATGAATTGTAGGAGATTCTAGAAAGGGAGAATCTAGATCTAGAAAAGTTTCTGGAATAGGGAAGCACCAAAGGGGTTGACTCCCTGCCAAAAGAGGAGTATGACAGGGTTCAACAACTCTTCCTCTGGAGATCCCATTCGAAAGGTTCTGGAGTAAAAAGAAACCATGACAGCCAAGAGAATAAAGGGATGAAAACAATGGAGGAAACATATGGGCACTCTTCCAAGAACCCTAGTAGGAAAAGAGAAGGAAAAGACAGAATGAGCTGCTGATCGAATGTGGTAAACTCATGATTAACTTAGGTAAGATGAAAGATCTCACCAGTTACTCCTTTACAAACCTTTCTTAATGAAGCTTACAACCTGAAACATTAGAGTTCTAGGAAGTAAAAGGAAACAAACAAATCTTAGCAGTAGAATAAAAGAAGAAAAACTAAATATGGTTTTTATTCAGGAAACAGAATGTTCGATGGACAAGATTAGAGAAATATATAGAAAATGGTTAATCAAGTATGAGTGTCTAGAGGTTAAGGCAGATAACTCAGCGGGAGGGATTCTTACGCTTTGGGATCCCCAGAAACTTGGAATCATGGATGCTGAAGCATCCAGGAACTATCTATCTACATTGATTCAACCTTTGGGTGATAAAGAGATCTACATGATTACAAATGTCTATGGTCCTAAAAAACTAGAAGACAAACTCAAGCTTCTCACCTCTCCTGAGGAGCTGAGAAAGAGATATCCTAATATGCTCTGGATTCTTGAAGGGGATTTCAATATGATCAAATATCTTATAGAGAAAAAAGGTGGTATCATAATACTAGGCAAAGACTCCACTACCTTCCAGAACTTCTTAAATAACATGGGACTAATGGATACTGAAACAATTAATGACACTTTCACTTGGAACAATAAAAGGGGAGGGGTTTCTCTTGTAGCCTCTAAACTAGATACATTCATAATCTAAAAGAACCTCCTTCTCACAAGCCTTGACTTCTTAGCTTTAATCCTTCCCTTTGGAGGCTCGGACCACTGGCCTATCTAGCTTGAAGCCACTTTTATAGTTACACTGAGAAATAGAACTTTTAGGTTTGAGGATGCCTAGCTCTCTCACCATGAATTCACCAACAATATTGACAAATGGTGGATGAAATATATTGACGTTCAAGGCACTAAAATGTTCATGCTACAACAAATACTTAAACATATCAAATCCAGACTTAAAGATTGGAACAAAAAAGATTTTGACAATATTTTTAAAGCCAAAAGAGAAGTTGAACAGAAACTCTAGGGGATTAATTAGATCATCATCACAGATGGTTTTACCAAGGAAAGGAAAACTCAAGCAGATTCTCTTCAGAAGGAGTGGGAAGATAAGTGCATGCAAGAGGAGATCTTCTGGAGACATAAATCGAGGGTGCAGTGGATCAGAGAAGGGGAAAGAAACATGAAGTTTTTTCATAAGTCAACTTTGAATCAAATATCACATAATAGAGTTTCAAAACTCAGACATGTCCAAGGGAAAGAGCTTGTCTCCCACAAAGAAATGGAATATGTCCTATTCCAACACTTCCTTAGCATAGCAGAGGAGCCTCTCCTCGACAAATCATGGTTCATTAACAATTTCAAAAAGTACATTCTCAAGCTTGTAACCAGGGAAGATAATCACAATCTTAACAAACCAGTGTCTGAAGATGAGGTCGGTGAAGTTATCAATGAGTTGCAAAATGGGAAATCTCCTGGCCCGGATGGTTTCAATGTGGACTTCTTCAAAGCATGCTGGAAAACAATCAAACAAGGCATCCTTGATGTTGTGGAAGACTCAAGAAGATCGAAAATGGTGTTGAAGGCTTTCAATGCCTCTTTCATAGCTTTGATTCCAAAGCAGGAAAAAGCTATGACACCTGACAGATTCAGACCCATAGTTTTATGTAATGTGGTGTACAAAATTATTTCCAAAGTGATCGCTAACAGACTCAAGCCCCTTCTTTCAGCTCTTGTCTCAGAGGAGCAAACAGGTTATGTGGAAGGAAGACAGATTCTCAATAACATCATACAAGATCACGAGATGGTAGACTCTCTTCAGAGCATTAAGCAAGTCGGTATGATCATACAGCTTGACCTAAAGAAAGCTTATGATAAGCTAAGTTGGTCTTACATCAGGGCAATTCTAAAAGCTTATGGTTTCGACCACAACTAGATTAGATGGGTTATGGCCCTTGTATCCATGGCTAGTTTTTTCAATCCTACTTAATGGCTTGCCCTCTAGAACCTTTATGCCTTCTAGAGGTATCAGAAAAGGATATCCGCTCTCCCTGTTCCTCTTTTTGCTGATGGAAGGGCTGGGTAGAGCGATCAAAATGGAAAATGTTGAACGAAGAATCCAGGAACTGAAACTAACCAGAGATTGTGCTGCTTCGACTCATCAACAATTCATGGATGACACTATGCTGAAGGACATTCCCACGGTCATGGAAGCCAGATATTTCAAACAAATCTTTAACGACTTCACTATGGCCACTAGTACAGAGGTAAGACTTGAAAAATCAAAGGTTTTCTTTTTAACACTGACATTGCTATTTAGAGGAACCTCACCGAAATTATCGGGTTTCAAAGGGATCAGTTACCCTCTAAATACCTTGGAATACCCCTTACGGACAAACCTCTGAGAAAGGGTGTGTGGGAGCCAGTAATTAACAAACTTTAGAACAAGATCAGGAAATGGACTTGTAGGTCTTTGAATTTGGTAGGGCGTCTTGTGCTTACAAAGGTTGTCCTACAGGCCATACCCATTTCATGTTGTCATACCTTCCTGCTCCTAAAGGAGTTATGCAATAGATCAGGAATATTCAAAAAGATTTTCTTTGGGGCAAAGGGGAAGAGAAAAAGAAGTGGGATTTGGTAGCTTGGGGCAAGCTATGCAATCGCAAGGCCCATGGTGGTTTGGGGCTTGATGACCCTGAAACCCTTAGTAGGGTTTTAGGGGAAAAACTATGGTGGAGGTGGCTTAAGGAAGTGGCAACCCCTTGGGCCAATCTTTGGAAATAGAAATATGTGAATAATTGGCAAGAGAGGGATCATATCCTAATGACTGTGCTTATCAAGGGATCCCACATTTGGAATCTTGCTTGGGAAAATAGAGCCATTGTTTGGTAGCATAGCTTCTAGAAGATCCGAGCTAGGAACCTAATAAGATTTTGGGATGACAACTAGCAGCAGGAACCAAACTTGTTTAGGGAAGAACAAACCGCTCTCAAGAATGACACTGACAACAAAGGTTTATGTATGGAAAGTGACTTCTGGGATAAGACAAGGGAAAATGGTAAGTGGAGAATATGGAAGGATCTGGACTACAATGAAAAGAGCCCTTTGAAGGCCAAGGCAGGTTCTCTTGCTCTAGACTTGGAATAGAGGAAAATTTTTGTTTCATCCTTGTCTCACCAACAGAGATGGGGAAGAAACACGGAAGGCAACTTTAACCTCAAAGAAGCTAAACGATTGGCCCTAGGGTTTGACTATCAAAACCCTAATAAGGTATGGAAGAACCTTTGGTAGCACTCGCATTGGATGAAAATAAAGTTGTTTATGTGGTTGGTTCAACAACAAAAAATTCTAACTTGGAGAAATCTTCTGAAAAGGGGTTTTGTTGGCCCATCCAAATGCTAACTATGTGGTTTACAAGAGGAGATGACTGAACACTTACTCAACCTCTCCCCTTTCACCTCTACCTTATGGGATTGGGTGGCCTTAGTCTTTAGACAAACTCACTAGGACAGACTCAGTATCACCAACACTTTGAAGAATTGGAGAAAAGACTTCTCAAACAATGAAATCATCAACAAAGCTTGGACTCTGGTTCCAGGCTTTATAATTTGGGATGTCTGGAAAGAACGCAATGGCAGGATTTTCCAAAATAAAACTGGCTCAACCCAGAAAATTATTGCACAAATATTATGATAGCTCAAAGACACTGTTGGAGCCCTTTTGTGGAGACCTCCTAAGGACCCTACTCTACCCCAGGATGCTTGCATACTGCTGCATTTGGGTCTCTATTCACTAGTTCCCCAAGCATAATCAAAGATGTGAGACAGATAACTATGGGTAAAGACTTTTGGAAACCTCCTCCTCATTTCTTGAAAATTAATATAAATGGAGCCTCTAAGGGAAACCCAAGGATGGCTGGATTTGGTGGGGTCATCAGAGATGAGCAAGGGCACATAAAGGACATCTTTCATAGTCATTTGGGGACTGCCACTAATAACATGGCGAAGCTCATGGCCTTAGAGAAGTGCCTGGAAATAATGATCGAGTTAAATCTACACAATGCCATCATTGAAGCAGACTCTGAATTGGTAATTAATGTGACCAAGAAGATATGTAATGGAACGATGCCTAGAAAAGTTTCAAAACATTGATGGCTTTTACAGGTCTTTCAGCATATTCATTTTCACCTGTGAACCCTAAGAATGGTCAGCTTCGTTCATGTGCAAATGAAGGAGTGCTTTGCAAGGAAAGTTAAAGTAAGCATGCTTGGGATTCGACACCCACGAGGAATTTGCATGATGATTGTCAAAGATAAGCAGCGAAAGACATGGAGCACTTCTAGACCATGAGGAACAAACAGAAGGAAGACTAGTGGAAGCAAGGAAAAGAAGAAGTAGAAGTCAATCATTTTCGTTGATCCCACTTACATTGCTCAAAATAGAGTTAATTACAAGGGAGGGGCACTTGGTAAATATCGAGCTTGTTGGAAGGTCGCCAACCACAGATTTTGATGGCCTCCATCATTGATTGGCTATTAGGTTGGAAATTGATCGAAGTTTATGGCTTCAAGCAGACCCGAAGATTTTTAGATCAACAGTTTATAATCCTCATCGGATCTATAATGAGGGTAAAGATTGAGCTAGTTTCTGGTCCAATATCTCGGAGGACCACCAGATTTTCAAGGGCCTGATTGTATGGATATCAGGTGTTAAAAGTGTTCGGAGGTTAAGTCTTAGCATGATCCCAAAGTTTTATTCATTTACAATTTATTTTCTTGGTCGGATCCATAAAGCAGGTAAGGGTTGCGCAGGTCTCTGAAGCGATTTCTTTAAGGACTGTTAGTTCACTGGGGTCTTATCAGATAAGCCATCAAGTTGGATAATGGGCGGAGGTTTTGTGTAAGATTATGTGTAAAATTTCGGGTTTTGTTTTGGGTTTTGTTGATGATTATTCATCAACAGGTTAGCCCTTACTGGTATTTATACTTGTAAAGACATGTAACATATGTATTTTTTCCTAAGGTTAATTGAAGGCTCCACTCTTACTTGACAAAAAAAAAAGGAACTCCACTAGGTTGTTTGTTATGAATATAACATATTAAAATAAAATAAATAATAATCATAATCATAATAATGATTAATTAAATAATAATTAGTTACTGAAGAGGCATGTCTTAAGGACATGACCGTTCATGAAAGGGGACCTACCTACGTATATAAGCAAGCCTTCATTTGTGATCAATGTTGGCCCTCAGTTTTGGTCTATTTTTGCTTAGGGAAACCTACTTAATATTTATATTTTCCATCCATTTTCCATCACATCCATCTCATTTTGATGTATTTTATGCATATTCAGGTGTTTAATTTTAATTTTGCAATTTCTAGAAGTTTTTATGAAAATTGAGTTTCAAGTGCAATTTTGGACTGAATCAAAAATTTCCGTAATAGCTATGTGGATGACATGTTTGCAGGACACTTGGGCTCGAGTTTGATGCATGGATGGATAGCTTGGGAACTAAGACTAAGCTAACTCCACTTGGTTCGGCCAGAACAAGCTTTATTAGGCCCGGTCAAGGCTGGTCAAACATAACTAGTCACTAGAAAATCCCTAGGAAATAGGGCGGTTTTGAGATTTTATGGGATTGACCATATTTCTTAGGATGAATTGGATGAGTTCGACTTAAACCTCTATTTAAAGCTAAGACTTTGATGGCTTTTGTAATGGAATTTGTATGTAACTTTTGTATAATTGGAGTGGGGAGCTAATTTGAAGAACCTGTTTCATTTCAATTTGTTGTTCATGCTTGGTTGATTTACTGAAGTTGTTGCTGATATTTCTTCAAGTGTGCAAGGCAAGGGTGGAGGGCCCCCACACCAAGCTAAGTACACTTCTTGGTTCAATTTTCATAGTTTTCATAGACTAGTTTTTGTTTCAAATGTATTTAGATGTGTGATGATTGCTGAATGAATATTGGTTTAATTCTAATCTACATATGAAGGGACACAAAGGAATTTAAGTTAAATTCTCCTTCTATTTGATCTTGAACTAAAACTGAATTTCATTCTCCATTTCCCATTTGAAATTATTTATGCATTTCTGGTTTGAAGCAATGGTGATTGTGATGTAGTAGGATTGTGAAGAAGGAAAATTTGGACCTCCTTAGTTAGGAGCCTCTTCTTTTACATCTTCTGTATCATAAGCCATTGTTAGATAGTGCTCTTAGATTTATCTTCACGAAAGTAGTATTGTAGGGAAGAACAACCTGGTTCTCCTAAGTTAGGAGCCTCTTCCCTCATATATTACATAAATGAAGTATAAATTGTTAACATAGGTTTATATTTGTAATATGCACTTCCTTAATTCTTCAAATTTTATCTTCTAAACTTGATTATATCTGATGTCCATATACAGTGGATTTGCCTCCAAGTTTTACAAACCCGGATTGATAATTAAATACTTGTGTTAATTTAGTCAATAAATTAGCTCAACAAGGTGATTAATCTGAAGAAGCGCAAGATGATTTTTGAAAATAAGTCACTACGCGTAGTTATACCCTTTGACCCTGCTGAGGGATCATGCTATACAGAGCTGGTGCGTGACTATGAAAGTGACGATGATTTGCACTGCATCTATAAAATAACCACGAGAGAGTAGGATCGGGTAAATCCCACTATGGATGGACTGATCTCATGGGAGTGCGAAAGTTCCTGTATGTCAGATTCTGATGAGGAGATAGAGCGATGGAAAAACTGGTTACACGAGGTAACCACGCTAAATTATAATATGATGACAAGATCATTGCGCTGCGTATCGACAGAAGTGAGGGATATGCCTACTTATGATGGGTTAAGTGAGTTAGATACTTTCCTAGATAAGCTTGAAAGGGAAGTGCCGGAAAAGAAACATTTCCAAGCTTTGAATTGGGTACTGCGTGCTACGCTTATGAGGTGGTGGGGTACGTACAAAGGGAGCTTTGAGGACTGGTGCGAATGCAGGAGAATGATGCGCACGCATTTTGGGAAGCCTAAGATGTGACTAATAGAAAAATATGATGGACAAGATGATCTGCACGCACACCTGGCCATGTGGACAAAGGTCTATGGAGAAAAGCCATAACCTGAGTGGGTGCACCTGTTGTGTCATACCCTTGACGTTATACCCATGAATTGGTATATAGAGATGGAGCTCTGCCATGGGATAGGCAAATGGGATATCATGCGCAAAGGGTTCATGATGACCTTTAGTTTTGAGGATGGATAGTGGGACAACATTGATGAAATGCTCCAAGAGTTAAAAGCAGCTATCTTTAGGATACCACAGGAGCCAGTAGAATCGATTCAGCTTGAATGGGCTACTCAGCTGAGCTATGAATTGGAATGTTATAATGTAATTTTTGAAGAAGAAGGCGAAGATCTGTGGAAAATTAACATTCCAGAAACAGAAGGCCATCGTGAGGTTCAAGGACCACATATTGAGAATCCTCACATAACCGTGTTGGAAAAAACGAAGCAGGTGAACATTGGTACGGAGGCCGAACCTAAGTTTGCAATGCTCGGTGACTACTGGGATGATGCGATGGTGGATAAGGTCGCTGAGTTACTCCATGAGTACCAGGACTTATTCCCGACCAAGTTTATGGATTTAAAGGGAATCATCGAAGATTTAGGAATGATGAGGATCATGTTAAAACCTGATGCAAAGCTAGTTAAGCAGAGGCATTACCGTTTAAATTTGAAATAGAAGGAGAAGGTCCGCGTAGAACTAGACAAAATTCTTGCAACAGGAATCATTGAGCCAGTGGAAGAATCTGATTGGGTAAGTCCAATGGTGGTGTAGGAAAAGAAGCAAAAGGATGAAATACGAATATGCGTGGATTTTAGAAAATTGAATGACGCTTGCGTGCATGATCCATTCCCAACTCTGTTCATAGATGAGGTGTTGGACAATGTCGGTGGGAAGGAAGCATATTCTTTCACTGATGGGTTCTTAGGGTACCACCAGATAAAAATTGCACCGGAAGATAGGAGCAAGACAACCTTCGCGACTGAGTGGGGTTGTTTTTAATACAATGTCATGTCGTTTGGGTTGAAGAACGCGTTGACCATTTTTTCGCGCGTGGTTGTTGCAGCATTCAAGGAATATATTCACAAGTTTTTGGAGGTTTATTTTGATGATTGGACTATATTTGGGCTGGTTAAGCACCATGTTGCAAACTTACGCTTGATGCTGGATACTTACCGAAGACACCAAATCACGCTTAACCTCAAGAAGTGTATGTTCCTTGTTCCTTTTGGGAGCCTGTTGGGACATGTGGTTTACATACAGGGACTAATGGTAAAACCCATGAAGATTGCGATGATTCTGAATTTGGAAGCACCGCGAAGTGTGAAACAGTTGTGCACTACTTCGGGACATACAGGGTACTATAGGAAGTTCATCAAAAGCTATGCCCAGATCATCACATCGATGGAAAAGTTGTTGAAAAAAGATGTCACGTTCTGCTCGAACGATGACTGTAAGAAAAGCCTGGATGTACTGAAAGAAAATATGGTAACTGCGCTGATCCTAGTCTTCCTAAACTGGGAGGAAGAGTTTCATGTCCATGTTGACACATCGAGTATAGCACTGGGGGCAGTATTAACACAGGAGGGTGGAGAAGGCTTGGATCACCCTATAGCATTCGCAAGTCGCAGATTATATAAAGTAGAAAAGAATTATTCCACCATTGAATGCGAGGGATTGGCTATGGTGTATGCACTCCAGAAATACCGACACTACTTGCTAGGGGGACACTTCAAAATGTATACAGATCATTCTGCGCTGAAGTACTTAGTCAATAAGCCTGTGTTGGGGGGGCGCATATGTAGATGGATTTTATTGTTCCAAGAATATGATTTTGAAGTTGTTGTGAAACCTGGATGACTGAATGCAAGAATAGACCACTTGTCCCGCATTGAGACATGAGAGGAACCTACTAGTCTCGAGGAAGGATTACCTGATGCACAACTCTTTGTTGTGCACATAGCGGATGGACATTTTGAAGACATAATCCACTTTCTTATGACTGGAACTGCACCGAAAGAGTACTTCGTCCAGTAGAAGAAGGAACTAGTGGTGTGCACGACAGATTTCTCTGTCATTGCGGGGCACCTATATAAGATGGGGAATGATGAGATACTACGAAGGTATGTACCTGAATTTGAGCAAAGCAATATCCTTGCAGACACTCATGGAGGTGCTGTGGGAGGACATTATGCAGGGAGAGCGACCGTGCAGAAGATTCTCTGCGCAGGGTTGTGGTGGCTGACCCTTCATCAGGATTCAAAAGCACATTGTAAGGCTTGTGATGTATGTCAAAGAACAAGTAAACCATCATGGAGGGATGAGATGCCTTTGAATCCACAAATGATGTTGCAGCCCTTTGAAAAGTGGGTGATCGAATTTGTAGGACCTATCAAACCTTAAGGAAAAATGGGCGCGAGATATATTATCACTATGACAAAGTACCTGACTTGTTGGGCAGAAGTGCAGCCGGTAAAAGATTGCATGGCTGCGAAGTTTTTGTTTGAACACATATTGACACGATTTGGATGTCTGAAGATATTGATGAGTGACTGTGGTACACATTTCCTGAACGAGATGATCAACGCGCTGATAGAAGAGTTTCAGGTGTATCATCAGAAAAGAACACCATATCACCCACAAGCTAACGGGATAGTAGAAGCATTTAACAAAGTACTGGAGACTGCGCTTACCAAAGTATGCAACGCGCAACGGAGTGATTGGGACCTATGCTTACCTGCAGTATTATGGGCTTATAGGATGACATAACAGAAACTGACGGGATAGACACCTTTTCGACTGGTCTATGGAGTGGAAGCCGTAATGCCAATGGAATACATCGTTCCTAGTCTGCGCATAGTAGCGCTCATGACTATGACGGATTGCAGAGCCTTGGAGGAGAGGCTCGTGCAGTTGGAGGAACTTGAGGAAGAACTATTTTGGATGGCTTTCATCAACAAGTACAAAAGCAGGGCGAAAAAGCCTGGCATGATCGACATATTAAGTTGCACACCTCAAGGTGAACGATTTGGTGTTACCGTATGATAGTAAATTTGATAAATTCCCAGGAAAACTCAGAATGCATTGGCTAGGGCCGTATGTTATTACAGAGGTCATAGACAGAGGCACGGTGCAATGGGTAAATTTAAATGGAGAACCTTTCATAGGAAAAGTGAATGGCAGTCAATTGAAGCCATACACGGGTGGCCCAACTATTTGACTAGCCAACCCAAGCACAGTCTTAACGCTCTAGGCAGCTGAAAGGAGGCGCGGGACTATAACCAGGTGCAGAGCAATAGTTTAGCTACAACAATATTTGAACAACGTGTCCAGGAACTGCAATAGGCAGCTGCTTAGTGCACTGCTGATCTTGTAGCAGTCTAGGCAGAGTTGGGAGGTCTTTGCGTGAAGATCTCCGCACCGACAGAGTGACCTTAGCGAGGCTCTAAGTTGTAAATCAGTCAATAGGATCTAATGATGGAATAGAAGGATAGCGGAAGATCTAAGTGTAGAGTCGAGTCTTTGGGTTGTAGAGTAGGAGAAGTCTTTGCAACTGAGTGCGTAGAGGCCTAGTAGTCTGCAGCTGAGTGCGCAGACCCCTACAGCTGAGTGCACAGATCCCTGCAGCTGAGTGCACAGGGCAAATTGAGTCTGTAATCGATTGAAGCATTAATAAAGGGAAGTCTTATACCATTCTTGTGTATTTATTTACTATTTTCTGCATTGAATGTATTGGGTATAAATTACATTTCTGCTGTTTATATGATGCACGAACATATATGATTGTGTCGATTAAGTAAATGTGAGATAAAGCATCTGTTTACGCGAAGTTAACTACCATCTGTAAGAAGATAAGTAAGATACACAGTGTAATTTGGGGAAATAGCATAGATCGCTACCATAGCAGTGTGAAAGCACCTCAACACCTGGTGAGGGCTGCGCAAAGGGGGTTATAACAGATTGCGAAGGTCTCACAAGTCAGGATAGTGCATGAAGTGACCTGCACGAAGGTATTCATAGGTGGACTAAATCGACCCCTCAGACATCTCCAGGGTGAGGAAACTTGGTTCCAGCATCCCCCCATACTACTTCGGGTGAGACTTCAGTTCGTGCACCGCGGGCTGATGCTGAAAGGGCCAGTAGTGTAGGGATTTCTTTGGCTAATTAACTTCGACCCTGGGTCAGGCCCCATCAAGCCAACACACATATTGCTTCATTGTTGACCGTCGTAGATCATACAAACCATATCATAATTCAAGCCATATTCAACACACCCATAGATTTAATGATTCATCATTTCTTTCCTAAAAAAGTACATATGCTTACCGCATCGCTTAACTCATTGATTTAATGTTGCTTACATCACAAAGTTACCATCATGTTGCTCATCAACTTAGAGACATTGTTCAAATCACATGGATCATTACATTGCACCGAATCATGTCATAGATTGATGTAAATCATTACTATTCATTGACATTAGATCTACAATCCTCTATCTACCATTGCACTATATCAAAAAGCTTCCTTATATTTTCGCATGCTTGATTGATCAAAGAGACTAGTGAGTCAGATAAGAGGCCTATATCTTTTGCTCAATCACATTACTATATGCACCTTCACTCAATCACACTATTATTTGCACCTTCACTCTTAGAATTAGATCGAAGATATTATACATCTCTTTCACCTCATTGACTCCAAAAAGTGCCATTCTGCATCTATATAAATACACTTTGAAATTTTGACTAAATCAAACTCTACGTGAAATACCATGGGTTTTAATCATAGGAAATTATGGGCCGACAATGGTAATTATATATAATATATATATATATATATATATATATATATATATAGATATATATATATATATATATAGATATGTGTGTGTGTGTGTTTGTGTTAGTTATGTTCAAAGCAGGTGGTGATTTATCCAACAAGTCTGCTAATGGCTTAATAGGAGGTGCTCCCCCAAGAATTAACTTGATCCAAAAAAATAATTTAGGTGTATTTAGGCTTGGCAAGGGAGCCATGCCCCTTCACATGGATCCTTATACTCCCCAATTAATGTCTCTTCTGACCCCAATGAAATGCAAGGTCATCTTGTGTGTGATGGATGTAGAACTCTTCTTGATTATCCACAAGGTGCACCAAATGTTTGTTGTGTAGTATGAAACATAGTCACTCCATTTCCACCTCCTAAAATGGTTCAATTAATCTATGCATGCTGTCATACATTCCTAATGTAAGCTCACGGAGCCACTAGTGTTCAATGTTCTTGTTGCAACATGATTAATATTGCAATGGAAGAAAATTAGGTTGCACATGTGAAATGTGGTAGTTAATATACAAAACTTATGTACCCGTTTGGAGTTCCACCTATAAAAATGTGCTCTTTGTCATTATGTTACAAATATTAGACAAATAAGAAATATAAAAATTCCATTGCATCAGTTACCATTGTTGACATCGATGCCAACACAACAATGCCAACAATAATATCCTTCTTTTTCTTCTAGTTTTCTTGTCACAACTTCATTCATTCTCCTCGCTTCTTCTAATTGTGTTTTAAGGATAGAAACCATTTTTTCTATTTTTCCATGATCCTTATATTCACACTCTTGCAATATATCCTTTATAATTTTGTTTATTATTGTCTCTTTATGACTTCTAAGGAAGCATAATCTCACCTTGAAAATATTTCTTACCCCAATTTTCTCTCCACATTCATCTTCTCTTTCTAGTTATATTTATTTTACTAATTAATAGTTTGAGCATTCAAGACTATAAGATAATCTTCATCATAACTACCTTCATATTTTTCATATGGACATATAGACGTCAAATAACCTTCATTACCATAATTGAAATAGATTGGAAGATTACCTTTGCCTTTGTTTGTTCCTTTTGAGATAGATTGCACTGCATGTAATTTCTCTTTTTGATTTCCAAAGGAAATGAGAAGGTATTATAATTGATATTCATTAGATGTATCTTCATCGCCATCTTTTGATGAACTACTATCTTCCTTGGAATATTAATTTTTCTTCTTAATAGATCTTCCATTCTTATTTTTATGAAATTTCCCCCTATTTTTATGTTCCTTTTCATTATCACTATCTTTTGATTTCCCATTTTGAAGCACATTGAAATATTTTACCACACTTAAAAAATTTAATGGTAGCCTATCTTTATATTCTCTAGATCCTCTTTTATATTTATCACGAATTGACCTTCTTTTTCATCTGATTCTAGGCATGAGTGATCATGGTCCTTAGTGTTAATCTTTAGGGCTAGGTTATTCACTGCTATAAATAATTGCAATTTTGAACTTTTTCATCATTTCCACATGTAACATTCACCCCATAACATCATGTCATCTCTAAAAATTATGTATATAGAACAACAACATCAGTGGAACAATAAATAATAGTAGAAGAAAATAATGCAAAATATAGACACCATGATTGAGGTCAAAGATCAATGCAAAACCTCACAACGGGGAAAACACAACCAAATTCTTCTTCTCTTAGATATTCATCAAATGTTCAGTTGAGATACAAAGTATAATGAGAATGAGATGCACCAATCACATCATGCCTTCTAGTGTCCACCCAAGTTAATTCACAACTTCATTTGTGAACTGAATGAAACAAGTCCAAGAGACCTGCCATCATATCACTATCGTATACAATATCATATATGTCATAGAGACACTATCACATTTATCATCCATCATGTTATCATTTTCATCAAGAGTATGTTAAGATCAACTGTCAAGGCTATTGCTATCAAGTTCACTTCCATGTCATATCTGGGTTACTGCAATATCAAGGTTACTGCCATCATGTAATATATATTATGTGACATCTCTATCAACGTCATACCTCGTTGTCTAGGACCTACATCCCTGTGATACTAAGTCACTTCCATATCCAAGGTTAGCACATGAAACTACTACATATATGATGTCACTATAATACAGATGAAGTGTGAGTGTTAGGGTCCAACCATAACCCATTTATTTATGTAATAAGCCTAAGGGGCCTAGTTAGAGTCATAGTTAGTTAGTTGAATCAATAAAGCTCGTAAGTGTTTATTCATATTAATACTAATTGTAAGTGGTTGACCCACATTATAAAAAAGGAACGCAATTAGTTATAAACATACCATAGTTAATAAATAAAGTGGTTAACCCATATTATGCAAGGGACCACTAGTAGTTAGGGTTTTGGATGTCATAAAGCTATAAATAATTTTATATAACAAGAGAAGAATCTTGAAGTCTTATTGTAATTGAGTTCTGCTCTGTTGGAGGTTTCCCCCTCAAAGAAACAAGTGAACATTGTAATATGATTCTAAATAATTAAATACCTTTGTAGTTTGTCTCAATTCATGTGATATTTCAGTATTTCTGGAAATATTGTTTCGTATTTATGGAATTCTATTATTCTCACAGGTGAAGTGCATAATAAGTGGTATCTAAGTACTTTCTAGGGCTAGTTGCACCTCCAATTTTTGCAGAATGTCTTTTAGGCTAAAGATGTGTTGCAACATTAAACCACATGATCTTTTGTTGAGTGTACAAACCTGTGGATTTGGGGCGGCATGCACGTAGGAACTACAAGAGATGGCCACGCTTGTTGGACTCCCTTGCAACCCCTGTGGGTACCCTTCGAGTAGTAGCGCATTAGACAAAAGTCCACACATATTTCACTTTCATGTACCCTTGTGTATATCAGAACCCCCTAGGGTAATGTAAAAACTAACTTTAGATAAGTCATCAGTCGCCTTGTTGCTACAGTACATTAAGAACACCACTCTAGGAGATTACTCACATGTATAATAGGGTAGTCGGGTAGTATGGCTAAGGGTACAGTCTATCCTCGTTAGTTAGCACTCTAAAATATTGGGCCGAGTACTATTGTTGGATGCCTATGTATGTCGCGATCTGTAGCACTTGACAATCCTTTGTAACCATAGTTCCCTTAGTTATTTGAAGATCACCCGTTACCTTTTTGTTCAGATCAGATCCAACAGTTGGGGTTCGCCTGCTGTTGTTCATATCATGTCCAACAGTTGGGGTTCTGCTGCCACACTACAAATAAGATTCAATAGTTGGGGTTTTCATAACATAGATCAGACTCTTTGTATGGTGAGGGTTTTGGTCTCCATAGTCCAAATCAAATTGTCGCAACAAATTTTGCAGTGCCAAAACTTTGGGGTTTCAGTTACTATAGTCTAGGCTAGATTTTCATAGGATATTTGGTAGTATTAAGCATTCTGGATTTTGGTCACCATAATATTGATTAACTGGGAATAAAACTCATTTCAGAGTAAAGAAAAAGGAAAAAAAAAGATTCCCATCACAAGACACTTGCAAGAGACCTAGCCCATAATATTCATGATGAGACTTGCAAGAGACGTAACCGATAAGATTTAGGACAATGAGCTGATCAAAACGGTACCATTTGTTGAGCCCCGAAACTACATCTCTTCTACACACTTTCCTAGACCTTTTTCCCATAACCAGTGCCTCATAAGCTATCAAAGATCATTACATATTGATTCTAAGAGTGCATTTAAGTGGTTTTCTAACTATATTTTTGTGTTTGATATTTGACTTAGATTTTTCTCATCAGCTACAGAATGCAGCCACTTTCCGCAGCTGACTCAAGATTCCGTAACTGTTTTTATTGATCTCTAGGTTACAGGTGTCAGCAAGCAAAATGAGGCACATGGGAAGTTTAGGAATGATCTAGACATGGACCAGGTCCTATTGGTTCAGCCAAATTCGTAAAGGAAAGCCTTGGTCAAACGATGGTCAAATGAGGAGTTCTACAGCAAACAGGGCTCTGTTTTCAACACGTGAAAGGTCCGAGACCGTTCCTAGATCCATGGATTCATTTTGACAGCTGTAGACTGCCTCCATGACGTAAATCCAACATCCACCTTTTGGTAGATTGAATGATCATGGCAACCAATACGTTAAGCTCATGGGTTCTATCTTTTTACGTGTCCTCTGCTGAAGGTGTTTCATAGGGAAAAAAATATGTAATTTCCTTTATAAATAACGCATTTGCAAATGCATGTAACTATTTTTTTTTGAGATAGTCTTGCTGTTAGTTTATGTACTGTGCCGTGACATTGGTCCTATTGTTGTAATGAGAGGATCCTTCCTTTGTTTTGCAATATAGAAAGACTCTGTTTTATATGACTATGTGAGCGTAATCTCAGACTGACAACGTGTTAACCAAGGCCGTGCAGAGGGCCCCTGCTGGCTGAGGTTTTGTTTCTTTATTTCTGTAAAGTTTTCATGTGTTGCTTTCTTATTTTCATTGTAGATATTTCATAGTTTTTTCACCTGTGTATATTTCATAATTCAATTATGGTGTTAATATTTCATTCCTGTACATGATTTTCCAAGCATTGTATATTTTTGCTAACACTGATCAATGCATTTTAGGATAGGCTATGCTTGAGCATTTTCATATAATTTTTGCAATAAATAGTGACATGAGGTTGGCCTCTTTGCTGACTTTGTTTTTTTTAGCTTTTCAATTTCAGTTATGCTTTGATTTCGGTCTTATTCATTTGCTGTTGTTAGTTAGTTTAGATATATAATTCTTCATGTCATTTAATGTTATCTCCAGAGCCATGGCTTAACCCTGAAAAGCTACTTGGCGAGCTATCAGATTATGAGTGAGGTGATTTGATTTTACTTTCATTTTTGCAATTAGATATCAGGTTCTTCATGACATTTGACGTTATCTCCAGAGCCATGGCTTAACCCCGAAAAGCTACTTCGCAAGCTATCGGATTATGAGTGAAGTGATTTGATTTGATTTTTATTTTTTTTGCAATTAGATATTAGGTTCTTCATGTTATTGACGTTATCTCCAGAGCCATGGCATAACCTCGAAAAGCTACTTGGCGAGCTATTGGACTATAAGTGAAGTGACTTGATTTTACTTTCATTTGCAAGTAGGTAATTTAGATATCAATTCCTCATATTATTGACATTATCTCCAGAGCCATGGCTTAACCCTAAAAAGCTACTTGGCGAGCTATCAGATTATAAGTGAAGTGAATGATTTTACTTTCATTAGTCTGTAATTTTTGGTTTGTTTGAGTGCAATAGCTTAACTTTTATTTCTGTATTTAGATGAGCAGCAGAGACACTGATTTCATGATCAATAGTTCATCATTTGTTTGATTTGAATAGCTACACATTTACATTCTTGTTCAAGTACTAATTTCATCACTAGTATGTTTTGAGATCCTTTGATGTGTTAAGCTCTGAAAGTTATCATAAGGGACATAATTGCCTTAAATCTATATCCATACTTGCATTCTAAAGTATTCTTAAAACTTACGAATATGATTTCCATTCGTATTAGGAGAAAAACAAGGACAAAACCCCCAAAACAAAATAAAATTGAAAATAATAAAAAGCAATAAAGAGGTTGTCTTGCACATATAGTGCGCCACACTTCATTAGTTTACGACTCCCGGATTGATAATTAATGTAGCAATTTAGGACATACTAAATTGAATAAACACCATTCACATGTAAGTACCTAATTTTCATGTGGTCCAAAATTTTTCTTGACAAGGCTTCAAGTGACCTGGTGAGCACCAGTATTGCAACAATAATGTTGTAACTCCTAGGCTTCCTACTTTAATTTTTATCAACCCGGTAGTTCGTAACAAACTTGGAAGTGACGGTGTTGTATGCACATGTACTAGTTCTTACTACAGGCTATCACTTGGTCAACTGGCGCAAGATCATTAGGAGCTCCAGCCAACTTCTATGAATTCTAGAAGAAGCTTTATATGTGATGAAAGAAAGGAAAGCTTAACCTACATAGGCTACTCTACTTGCAGAAATTGAAAGAAGACTGAAATGAAGTAAGCCTAGCAAACCCTAATTAACTAGCTAACCCTACTTTTGCAGAAAGAGAGGTGAAAAACCATAAAATGAATGCCATTACCTAATTAGGAAGTAAACAACATCTTTCAAGCTATTTCTAGAAGGAAATGAGAAAAAAACATCTTTTTTGGATTTTTATGTATTTTTAGGTGAAGTGTCATGCATGTAATTTATTTTATTGTGAACGTGGCAGCGATTAGGTGGCGATGGAGGGCGAATTTGGAGTTTTCAGAGGTGTAGGAAGGTGTGGAGGCGTCCTAGGAGGTCCTAGGTGGCCTCCTGGAGGCTTTCCTTGTAACCAAACTTCAAAAAGACACCTTACAGGAAAATCTACCGGAGGATGTAGGGGATCTACAAGAGGTCTATAGGAGGTCTACAAGAGGATGCTGAGAGCTATTTTAGAGATTTTGAAGGTGGGAAAATGGGTGGAAAGGGTAGTTGATGGCTAGGAGGAGGTATTAAGGTGTCTAAGGTTCATCAAGGAAGATTAGGGAAGAGAAAGATGGTTGGACTTGTTCAAGGAAAGAGAGGAAAGCTCATGAGAAAAGTGCAAAAAATTAAGGCAGATTTGTGAGGGACTTTGGATGAATTGTGGAACATGGATCAAAAGGAGATGGTGATGGCTGATTGGTTGAATTATTGTGAGTAGAGATGTACTACAAGAGAACTGAAAATCAAGCTTTGAAACTAAGCAAGAAAAGAAACTAGCTACACTAAAAAAACAGAATTGTTCATCAAGCTAGTCTAAATTCTGATCTAGGAAAGTAAATGTTGAACAATTCTATATGGAAAGAAAGCATGGAAAGAAATTTATTGTAAATATAGAAATGAGCATGATGAAATAGATCTACAACAAAGCATTAACCTTCTAACAAGCTGCAACACCAGAAATCCTATGGAAAAGGCAAATCTGTGTTTTTTGTGGCAGCAATAGGGTCTTGGCCTCAGTTCATGGTCCCAAAGGGGAGAAAGGAGGTCAAGGCTCTATTGATGGAATATTTGTATCTTTTTTTATCACTATTCAACCTGCTACATCAAACTGAAATGGAAACAACTTTTTAAATTACCAAAAGCAACCTATCCTTAACTAAGAAAGAAATCTATCTATCAGTAACTCATTCATAAACTAAAACAAAGCATATAAATACAAAACAAGAGGTGCTTGGATGCTTGGATCAGGCCCTAACCCAAGAGCTTAAGTCCTCTGAGGTAAATCAGTGCTAGCTCAGAAACAATCTCATCTTCATTATCAACATAATAGTAAGGTTACATGAATCTGTCTACAAAAGTAAGCTCGAAGTTGAGCAGAGCAAAGCTGCAACAAAAGTGTGAAAATTTGACTAACATCCAACAAGCTAATGAGGCCCCAGGCCTCTCTACTTATACAACTAGAGCTTCCAACAACTCCCTTAAAATTAGGGAGGCTCAGCTCCCAAAACTTGAGATAGACAACAGTTATACTCCACTTCCTCAACTGCCTCTTTGGTGCATTGGTGTGGCTGCTTGTGCTCCGAGATTCCTAAAGGAAAATTCAAAGTAGGGAGTCATAAATGAGGGGAACACCCTTCTATAAATCCTCTCCCTTGTTTTCTTCGAATATTTGCTGCCAAATGTTCATTAAATCTTTGACTTTATCTCCAAAATTGACAAAAAATCTGCATTAAGCACACATTAGACTTCAAGGCATAATAACCAACCCAACTCACTCTATTAGCATAAATATAATAAAAAAATGCAATAAAATAATGAGAATGGTGGATTAAGCTAAGTTAGGAGGCAAAATGAGCCCATATAATTACCCATTTATGGGGCTCATCATCACCATCGTAATGAATGTGTTGCTCATCCTCTGAGCAACTAGTCCATCTCCTCATCTTTGATGGCCCTGATGGCCTCCCTGACATCCCATGCTTCTAACACGAGGTCCTTTTCTTTGTCCTGGAATCTTGCCTTTCTGTCCACCTCTTCCCACTGCTGTTGTTCTTCTTCCTCTTTTTCACCTTCTAGTAGGCCTACCAGTAGTGGGGGACTCAATTTGAGGCCAATCCAGTTGGCCTTCAAATTCTACATAGAGTGCTTGTACATTGGCACTCTCATTAACACTTCTTTCATCCTTGTTGGGGATTGATACTCCCTGATTTGCAGACTCTGTGGAAAAGTGTTCCACCTTCTCGTACAAGCATGAATACAGTCTTCCTCAAGCAATATTTCCATGTCCTCAAAATGTGCAATGGCCTGAGCCTGCTCATTGATATACTTAGGGGCACTTTGAGGATTATTTGCAAGCAACTAGTGGACACTGATGAGAGCCATGGGGTCTGATGGCTCAACTCTAATCATTAAGGGTTCATTTTTCTCTTTTGCCATCAACCTTTTGATTTCTATTTCCCTTTTCTCCTCATGATTCATCCATGATGTCATGGCCATCAGTTGCAAGTCCTTTAGCCTAGCATTGGGGTCCCATAGGTTCATATAAGTGAGGGCCATGATATGCAAATAAAACTCTGCTATCTTTGCCTTGTCTTCTGTTGAACTTTGGTCACATAGGTCTGTAAACTGTTTATAATCTTGGAAAGGCATGGTGCCTCTCTATGCCAAAGTTTTGATCTCAAACTGCAATCATTGGTCTTTGAGGTATACTCCATATGATTTTGCTGGTGTCCTGCATTGTAGCGCCTCCATAAACCAGCTGGCCATGCATGCTAATTGTGTCTCCTTTTCTTACAGTTGTTTTCTTAGCAACTCATTTTCTGTTTCTAAGTGAGTTCTTCTGATGCCTCTCTATGTCTTACATCACTTAATTCCCTGCCCATCTCTCTAAGCTTGTTCTCCATGTGGCCAATATCCTCTATCCCCTTGGATTTGGAAATTCACATCCATCTATTGCTCCTTATTCTTTCTTTCTCCAGCTCAAAGAAAAGTGGGACTTCAAATTTCTGTGGAATGATTTCCCCCCCTCAAGGAGATTGTAATAAGAGCCCAAACTAGGTTGGGGGTCGGGTTCTTGGGTCTCTGTTGTTTACTCCTTCCCCTTTGGCTGTTCTTCTACCATTTTTTCCAATTTTTTGGTCTCCTGTAGCTTAGTTAGGGTCTCCTGTAGAATACTCTGTGCTTCCTATAGAGTTGTTTTTGAGTCTTGTAGTTGCACTCTTTCCTTCAAAGTGGAAGACCTAGGACTTCCCCTTTCATATGTGATGGGGGTTTTTGAGGGAGATTCTTCCCCTTTGACAGTGGGTGAATCTTCAATTACAATAGGAATTGTTGAAGATGGCTGTGGTTTTCCCATTTTTATCCTTGTGGTTTTCTGAGCCCTGAAGTACATTGATGTTCGCCTCTTCCTCTTTTGTTTGGGTTTAACAGGGGTGTTGAGGGCAGCTGCTGCCTCCCTTTCTAGGGTCTTAGGAGACACTTCTATCTTTTCTACCCCTTGGGCCTCTCCTTTTCTCTTCTCTATCTCTGCTGATTTTGTTTCCTCTTGCTCTGTTTTGTGTTCTTCCTCCTCTGGTTTAGTTTCCTCCTTCTTTGTTTTAGTGTCTTCCTCTGTTTTCTCCTCAGTTTCCTCCCCTTCTTCTTCTTGTTGTTCCTCCGCCTCACTTTTAGAAGGACTGTGGTCATATGTGAGGGCCTTTATATCATCTTCTCTTGTCATATTTATGAAGATTTCCCATGCTGTGGGGATTGTGAAGGTGTGGAGGGTTTCTTCCACTAATAGTTTAATTAACTCATGGTGAGCCAACTGATTTGGACCTCTTGCCTTTAACTTAATGCTGGAGTCTATAGGGGACTATAGGAGAAAATAGGGGATGCTGAGTTTTTGGGGTGTGAGAGTGTCGATGCCATATCTCAGCTCAAGGAGAAGTCTAAAATGGTAGCCATAAACTATGTTATACCTCCCTTCACAGGAAATATACTTGATGATTTGGTAATTGACCTCATCCAAAGGGTAAGGTATGCTTGTTCTTCTAATGCCATTTTTGTCTTCTACGGGATGTTCATCTAGTTGGAAGAAGGTTTTCTTGGCAACTTGTCCCATTGGCTTTTCATCTTTGCTCCAAGGTAATCCAAGGGGAACGCTGGTAACTCTACTGATATATTCTGGGGTGATTTCCATGGTGAGACCTCAAAAAGTAATAGTGGCATGTGTCTTTGAATGAGGTACTAAAGCAAGGGCAAACTCCTGAGCCACTTCTTCATCAAACCCTCGAAGTTTTTCGAAAAATGGCATCCAATTTGCTTTGGTGAAAATGGCTACCACCTCAGGATGTTCATGGAGCCTGATTGAATTTGTGGGTTCCTTCCTCATGAATCCCCCTGTCATTTTTCTTATACCCTGCTGGAACACCCCAGGTAGAGATGGAGAAAGTTTTTTGAAGACACAGGAAACAAAGAAAAACTGGTATTTTTTTTTTTTTTTTAGAAAACACGCAGAAATGTTTTTATGGAATTCCTCTCTTCTATGAGCTTAATTCTTCCTTAAAATTGTATCATTTCTTGCACATATTAATATTCAAGGTGGGTCTGTATAGATCCTACCTCCTCAAGTTAGAATTTGAGTAAAAACCTCGTGTTTCTTCCTTAAAAACTGCTTACTGTCCCTCTTGTAGAATTGGCTGTAGGTGCTCCTGTAGAACCTGTTATTGCTCCTGTAGGACTCGGATAACAGAAGGTTGGCTGAAATCGATAGAGAATGATGTTTTCGAGGCTATGGAGGTGGTATGGAGCTTGCTGCACCTAAGTGGATGAAGAAAAAAGGAAGAAAAGGTGGTGAAGGAGTTTCAAGGAGGAATACTTATGTCTTCTTTGAGATATTTTAGTGATGGGGTGAGTTGACAAAAAGGTATGTTCCTAGATTCAGACCGTTGGTCTCAACTGCTCCGTCATCATGGCTCTTCATGACTCTTTCCCGCAATCACTTCCCATCATTGCATCAGAGTTCATCGGAGTTTGTATAACCTCCATTACCTGTCCTTTGGATTTTCTGTGAGTTGACTAGGCACACGTGTGGTGGCATCTCTAGATGAGTGTAGTCAACTAGATGAGGGTGGCCAGTTAACTGGCCACCTTTATCGTTCAACCCTAACCATCTCATTCACTTATGCATATTTTCAATTACACAAATGCAATAAAGGAGAGGGTTAGACACTTACCTACAAGTCGAATGTTCGTGCTGTGGTGCATTTTGGTTCCTTTGCTGTTGCATGCTTGAATTTCAGTTGCTGCATGCCTGTATCTCCTCTACTGTATGCTTTCTACTCTCTGATGTGTGGCTTGTTTGCTTTGTGTAGGTACCCTCTGGCTAGATCTATTTTAGAAACCCTCTTCAATCCTATGGCTGCACCTATTTTGCTGCTATGGCTTGATTTTAAGGGGATCAGCTACTACAGGAAATCCTACAGGAGCTCCTGTAGCTGCTTCTCCCTTTAAAATTTTTATTTGATTCTTGTGCTAGGAGCTGTGAGGATGCTACCAGAGATGTTGATGGTGACGAAGAGGTATTCGGTAAGTTACAAGTGAGCTTTGGAGGTGTTGTTCCTTTTATTTCTTTGTTTTTTTCTAAAAACGAGTTTCTGTGTTTTTTCTATAGGAAGGGAAGAAATCCATGATAATGAGGTGGTGCAGGTGTGGGATGGATGGCCAGGAGGGCAGATAGCTGTAGGAGGGCCTACAGGCTCTTCATGAAACTTCCCAGCTCCTCAAACTATTTTTAAAATCCATTTCGAGCTCTCTATGTCTACAAGAGCCTCCTGTAGAACACACAAGGCCTCTTGTAGGATACACGGTGTTCGGAAAAAACACATAGTGAGGTGGAAAAAAGGTCAGAAATGATTGATAAGAGTATGGAGGAGGTGAAATAAGCTCTGTGGCATCCTCTCTTGCTTCTTGTGGTCCACCTGTAGCCTGTAATGCATGTTAAAAGTCAATTTCCTCTTCCTTTTCTTCTCTGTTTTTTCTTTTTTTTTTGAAAGACAACTAGGGCACCTCTAGGATGTTTTCACCCTAATTGCCTACCCTGGGTGCCTCCAAGGGAGTTTTTTACCCAGGAATTTTATTCTCTCTTTTTGTTTTTGTTTTTGTCATCACTGGGCCGCCTCAAAAAAGGGTTTCAACCCAATGATGAAACTCAAGTGCCTCATGGAGGTTTTCAGTTGAGCCCTTATTATTTTTCTTTTTTCTTTCTACTTCTTTAGTAAGTGGGTGGAGTGGAGGCTGAGACCTGCTCCACTACCAACACTGTCTTATTCAGATCTTCAATGAACTCTTTCTTGGAGAGGGGCTTCTTGTAATTTTCAACCTATACCTATTGACAAGCATGGGGATGGCTTCCTCATCAATGGTTCTGATTAGAACTGAACCATTGTCATTGCATTTTTCCACAGTGTAGGGTCCCAGCCACATTTTCCTCAGCTTGCCTTTGAAGTATTTATACATTGAGTCATAGAGAAGTGACCAATCTCCCTCTTGGAATTGCTTCTCCCTGATAGTTTGATCATGCCATATTTTCCTTTGAAGCTGGACTACCTCTACATGGAGAAGGGCTTGCAGTCCTTGTTCATTTAATCCATTGAGCTGGAGTAGCCTTCCCCTTTGTGCATGGCTGAGGTCTAGGTATAGTTGAGCTGCCATCCTTAGTGTATTGTATTCAAATTCTATTGACAACAAAGCCTTCTTACCATAGACATATTCATAGGGTGTGAACCCTGTGGTGGTCTTCCATGTTGTGTTGTAGGCTCAGGTGGCCTCAACTAGTCTATCCACCCAATCTTTCCTGCTGTTGCTCACTACCTTGGTTAGAATTCCTTCCAAAGCTCAGTTAGTGACTTCCACTTGCCTATTGGCTTGTGGATGGTAAGGGATGGAAGTCCTGTGCTTGATTTTATGATGTGTGAGTAGGTCTTCAATCAAATTGGAAGTGAACTGACTGCCTTGATCTGTAACCAGTTCTCTTGGATACCTGAACTTATAGAAGATGTTCTCTCTTAAAAAGTCAGCTACTTTTTCCTTTGTTGTTGCCTTGATTGCTTTTGTCTCTGCCCATTTTTTTAGATAATCAGTGCACACAATGATGTATTGCCTTTTTTTTGAAGGAGGGTTGATAGGACCCACAAATTCCATGCCCCACTTCTCAAATGGCTCAAAAGTCACTTGAGGTTGCATGGGCATCTCATCCTTTGGAGTAGGTTTCCCCATCCTTTGGCACTGATCGCATTGCCTAGTATATCTCTTCACATCTTGATGAAGAGTGGGCCGATAGTAACCCGCTTGCAAGATTTTGAAGGCAGTCCTTTTTGCTGCAAAATGGCCTCCACAAGGCCCTTCATGACAGGTTAAGAGAATGTCAAAAACTTCCTCCTCCCTGACACATCTTCTCAAGATTTGATTTGGGCCAAGTTTGAAGAGATTGTCCCTAATCCAAGTGAAAAGGGCGCTTTTCCTCACAATCTTGCTCTTCTCTTTTGAGGACAGGTGTGGTGGGAACTGTGCTAAAACCAAGTAATTTGCTATATCAGCAAACCATGGAGAGAGTATTGAGATAGCAAATAGGTGCTCATATGGCATTTGATCTTCCACCATTCCTTCCTCACCTGCAGGAAAATTTACTCTAGACTAAAAGTCAGCAACAACATTTTCTTTACTAGGCTTATCAATAACAGTTAAATAAAATTACTGCAGTAAAAGAAACCATCTAATAATGCAAGCATTTACATCTGGTTTATTCATTAAATACCTAATTGCAGCATGATCAATGTGTATAAAGGATTGATAGCCTGTGATGTAATGTCTGAACTTATTTAAGGAATGCACTACAACTATGAGTTCCTTCTCGGTGACTGTGTAGTTTAACTCTGCCATTGAAATTTTTTTACTTATAAAGTATATGGCATAAGGTAACTTTTCATCAATATGCCCCAAGGCTGCTCCTATTGCTTTGTTCGACGCATCTATGTGAATGTGGAAAGGTAGGGCGCAGTATGGGCCTCTCAAAATTGGGGCAGTCTCAAGTTTGCTTTTCAAGGTATCTAGGGCTTCTTGACAATTTTCAGTCCATATGAACTCGACATCTTTTCCCAAAAGACCAAACAACAAAGAGGCTAACTTACTGAATCTTTAATGAATCTTCTGTAATATCTTGCTAAGCCTAGGAAACTTTGGACATCTCTCACCTTTTGAGGAGGTGGGACCCTTTGGATGATGGCAATTTTGTTGGGGTCCACCTACAATCCTTGTTGAGATATTGCATGACCTAGCACGGTCCCTTCAGTCATAAAAAATTCACATTTTTTCTGGATTGAGGGACAAGTTCATTTCAATACAATTGTCCAAAACTTTCCCTAGGTTAGATAAATCTTCTTGAAAGTTAGAACCATAAGGAATAAAGTAATCCATATATATTTCCACCACATCATGAACCAGCTCAAAAAATATACTCAATGCTGCTCTCTGGAAAGTGGCTGGAGTGTTGCACAAACCAAAAGGAAGGACCCGGTATGCAAAGGTACCCAAAGGAGAAGTGAAAGTTGTCTTATCTTGGTCTTCTGGGCTGATTTGAATTTGATTATACCCGCTAAACCCATCTAGGAAGGAGAATTTTTTTTCCCCGCCAGACCATCTAACACTTGATCTATGAAAGGCAAAGGAAAATGGTCATTTTTAGTGGCCTTGTTCAGTTCCTGATGATCAACATAGATTCTCCACTTACCATTTTTCTTTGGCACTAGCACCAAAGGAGAGACCCATTCACTGTCAAAGATGGGGTAGATGAATCCTGCATCAAGTAGTTTTTGCAATTCTTCCTTAACAATGTCTTTAAGGGCTGGATTCGTCCTCCTTTGAGGCTGCCTAACTGGTTTGCAATCCTCAATGTATATATGATGAGTACATACTGAAGGGTGTAGTCCCTTCATCTCCTTATAACTCTAGGTGAAGGCATCTAAATGTTTTCTTAATAAGCCGCACAGTTCCTTCTCCTGAGAGGTGGATAGGGATGAGCTGATTTTCAAGGTTCTTTATGGGCTAAACTCTATATTCTTAACACGGAGAGAGGTTAGGTCAGCCACACAAAGATCAGTTAGGGGATTGGCTTGGGTTTCTTTCACTAGATCTTCTAATGGAAAAATACGGGGGGCGGGGGGGGGGGGGGGTGGATTCTGAATTAAATTTCGAATGATATCATCCTCATTTTGTGGTTCCCCCCCATGACAGTTTCTACTACACATAGTGGTGCAGAATAGGCTTCATCCTCATCCTCCTCCTCCAACTAGAGAGGTAGATCATGTTCTAGCAGGGGTGGGGCAGGAGGGTATAGGATTATTTGCTTGGACATATGCCCGTTCTTGATGGTCATGTTCCCAGCCCAACAACTGATGTAAGAATTGACAGTGGCCAACCAGGGTCTTCCCAAGATGAGAGGATACCCAGTGAGCTTTGCCTTCGGCTGGAGAACTAAGAAATCAGCAGGGTACTCCTAAGAATCAATGGAGACCATCACATCCTCCACAATCCCTTTAGGGGTCACGGTGGAGTGGTCTGCTGGCTGCAGTACTGTCGTGGGTTTTCTCAAGGAGTCATGGAGTTTGAGCTTGAGCAAGGTGTCATTTGTCATCACATTAATGGCATCTCCCAGATCAATCAATGTATGCGGGATCATGGTGCCATTGATGTGGACATCAACTATTGGGCTTCCAGGATCTAGATATTTTGGACAGATTACTTGCCCCAACATCAGGTCGGACAGTTGTCCTATGACATTGATGGTTGGGGCATCTCTTTGCACCTGCCTGGATTCCTAAAGCACTTCTCTTTGATCATCTTATTGTATAGAGGCACATCCTTTATGGCTTGGAGAAGTGGTATCTTTACACATAACTATTTCAATTCTCCCAGAAGTTCAGTTTCTTCTAGGGTCGGCTGTGTTGTCCTTGATAGTCTCTCAGGAAAGGGTGGAATTGCTTTTAGTTCACTTTCCTTTTTATCTTCCTCAACCTCTAGAGGGGGAGGCTGGCTATCTGGGAGAACCTTCCTAGATCATAGGTTAATCTCTTGAATCTCCACAACATAGGTTGGGCATGATGGTTCCCCACTATATACTTGCTGAGCCTATCTGTTGTTCTGGTTCGGGTTCGGTTGAGCAGGCATTTGGGGTTGCCTTGGTGGAGCAGGAGGCAATGGTTGTGGTTGAGAAGGTGGTGGAGGCAAAAGAGCAGGAGGAGAGTTGTACTACGACCTCCACCCCTGAGAGATGCATTCCACTGAGGTTGTGGTTGAGCATAGGATTTAAATGCATGAGCAGTTGGTTGGGAATGATATTAAGATGGGTAGGACCAAGGAGGAGGTGTGGACCAGGAAGGATGAGCAGGAGGGCCCCAAGCAGGTATGGAAGTAGCTTGGTTGGGGTTGTTGTATGCCTGAGATGTCCCTTGCATTCCCTGTTGGTATGGTCTAGGTCCATGCAGTCTCCTTTGGTTTATTAAATAGAGTGGTTCAGTGGCTCCTTCAACCCCTTGGTATACAGCTTTGAGTCCGGGAAAGGAAGGGCACTTATCTGTAGAATGATATTCTTCACAGACTGAACAAACCTCTATGGAGTTCAATGGACATTCGTTCCTAGGATGCCTTCTGGTGCACCTAGGACAAAAAATGGCCAAAGCCCTCTCTGATTCCTCTTATTTCCTTTTGATATGAAAGGTATCCATTTGCATGGAAAGAGTTTGCAGCATCTCACTCTTGAAGTCTTCCAGCATGTGTCCAAGCTCACCTTTTATGGATGAACTAGATGAGGAGGTATTGGCTATGGGTTGACTGCCCCTACCTCTCTTTCTGGTTGCCCTAGAATGGTTTCTAAAGATAGTCTTTATGTCTTCATAAGGTAGTTGGTAGATGTCTGCCCCAGCCAACAGATGGAGGGTGTCTAGAAGGTCTTCCAAAATTCCCCTGAGCAGGACCAACTTCAGCGATTCGGGGTCGAGTGTGCACCTGACCCTTTTAGAATTGAGATGGAACCTCTATTCATAATGTTCCAATGATTCATCACTTCCCATGGTCATTTGGAAGATTTCTTCCTTGGTGTCTTTTGACCTACAATAGTCTTGATATTTGTTATTGAAGGCTTGCTGCATATGAGCCCAAGTTGTGATGCTATTGCCAGCTAACTCCATGAACCAGCATAATGCTACATCCTTGATGGTAGAAGGGAATAGTTTCAACTTTTTCTCATCTTTTGCATAGCCATAGGTTTGAAAAATAACAACAAAATCAAACAAGAAGGTGTCAAAATCTTTTGTAGTCATTCCATGGAAGTAAGGTAGGGCTGAAGGGCTTATGTTTTTCATTTTAGTGTCCAGATTGGTTTCTCGAATGGGAAAGGTACCCTCTACTCTTTATCCATTCCCCCTAACATTTCTGTTTTCGACCATTGTCTTAGGAGGGATGTTTTCTTCTTCTTCTTCCCCTATAGGTTCTTCAAATATATCTGGTTGTTCACCTAAAGGTTCTTCTAGATCACTGCCACCAAAGAAGAGAGAAGGGTGGCTATGTGATGTGGTGGGGGTGTTGGGTAAGAATTTTCCTTAATTATCTCTATTCCTACGAGGCATGAAAGGAAATCCTTTTTTGGTTGGTTTTTCCTTTTTTCTCCTTGTACCTGCAAAACCAAATTGATTGAACAAACAAACTGCAACTAACTGAAATGAAATTGTAGAACTGAAAAAGGAAAGAAAATGAAACGCAGAAAGGAAATGACTAATCTACTCTTGATAGAATGGAAATTGCAGAATCAAAATGAAAGCAAGGAAATGGCTAATCTACTTTTGCTAGAATGGAAATTACAGAATTGAAATGAAAGCAAGGAAATGCAGAAATTGAAAGAAACAACTACTCTACTTTTGTTGAAATAAACTACTTAGTAGAATTTTGTGATAGAAAATAGAAGAAAGTAATAATCACAAAATACTCTGACGCTTCACCGGCAACGACACCAAAAAGTGGTGAGCACCAGTATTGCAGCAATAATGCTGCAACTCCTGGGCTTCCTACTTTACTTTTTATCAACCCGGTAGTTCGTAACAAACTTGGAAGCGACAGTGCTGTATGCATAAGTAGTAGTTCTTACTACAGGCTGTCACTTGGTCAGCTGAGCAAGATCACTAGAAGCTCAAGACAACTTCTATAAATTTTGGAAGAAGCTTTATATGTGATGAAAGAAAGGAAAACTTAACCTACAAATGCTACTCTACTTGCAGAAAGTGAAAGAAGATTGAAATGTGAAGTAACCCTAGCAAACCCTAATTAACTAGCTAACCCTACTTTTGCAGTAAGAGAGGTGAAAAACCATAAAATGAATGAAATTACCTACTTAGGAATTAAACAACATCTATTCAAGCTATTTCTAGAAGGAAGTGAGAAAAAAACATCTTTTTGGATTTTTATGTGTTTTTAGGTGAAATTGTCATGCGTGTAATTTATTTGTGTGTGAATGTGGTAGCGATTAGGTGGCGATGGAGGGTGAATTTGGAGTTTTCAAAGGTGTAGGAAGGTGTGGAGGGGTCCTAGGAGGTCCCAGGTGGCCTCGTGGAGGCTTTTCCTGCAATCAAACTTCAAAAAGACATCTACAAGAAAATCTACAGGAGGCTGCAGGGGATCTACAGGAGGTCTACAGGAGGATGCAGAGAGCTGTTTTAGAGGTTTTGAAGGTGGGAAAATGGGTGGAAAGGTTAGCTGATGGCTAGGAGGAGGTGTTAAGGTGTCTAAGGTTCATCAAGGAAGTTTATGGAAGAGAAAGGTGGTTAGACTTGTTCAAGGAAAGAGAGGAAAGTTCATGAGAAAAGTGCATAAAATTAAGGTAGATTTGTGAGGGACTTTGGATGACCTGTGGAACATGGATAAAAAAGAGATGGTGATGGCTGATTGGTTGAATTATTGTGAGTAGAGATGTACTGCAAGAGAACTGAAAATCAAGCTCTGAAACTAAGCAAGCAAAGAAACTAGATACACTAAAAAAACAGAACTGTTCGTCAAGCTAGTCTAAATTCTGATCTAGGAAAGTAAATGCTGAACAATGCTATATGGAAAGAAAGCATGGAAAGAAATTTATTGTAAAGATAGAAATGAGCATGATGAAATAGATCTACAACAAAGCATTAACCTTCTAACAAGCTGCAACACCAGAAATCCTATGGAAAAGGCAAATCTGTGTTTTTTGTGGCAGCAATAGGGTCTTGGCCTCAGTTCATGGTCCCAAAGGGGAGAAAGGAGGTCAAGGCTCTATTGATGGAATTTTTGTATCTTCTTTTATCACTATTCAACCTACTACATCAAACTAAAATGGAAACAACTTTTTAAATTACCAGAAGCAACCTATTCTTAACTAAGAAAGAAATCTATCTATCAGTAACTCATTCATAAACTAAAACAAAACATATAAATACAAAACAAGAGGTGCTTGGCTGCTTGGATTAGGCCCTAACCCAAGAGCTTCAGTCCTCTGAGGTAAATCAGTGCTAGCTCATAAACAATCTCATCTTCATTATCAACATAATAGTAAGGTTACATGAATCTGTCTACAAAAGTAAGCTCGAAGTTGAGCAGAGCAAAGCTGCAACAAAAGTGTGAAAATTTGACTAACATCCAACAACCTAATGAGGCCCCAGGCCTCTCTACTTATACAACTAGAGATCCCAACAACTCCCTTAAAATTAGGGAGGCTCAGCTCCCAAAACTTGAGATAGACAACAGTTATACTCCACTTGCTCAGCTGCCTCTTTGGTGCATTGATGTGGCTTCTTGTGCTCCGAGATTCCTAAAGGAGAATTCAAAGTAGGGAGTCATAAATGAGGGGAAAACCCTCCTATAAATCCTCTCCCTTGTTTTCTTCGAATATTTGCTGCCAAATGTTCATTAAATCTTTGACTTTATCTCCAAAATTGACAAAAAATCTGCATTAAGCACACAGTAGACTTCAAGGCATAATGACCAGCCCAACTCACTCTATTAGCATAAATATAATTAAAAACATGCAATAAAATAATGAGAATGGTGGATTAAGCTAATTTATGAGGAAAAATGAGCCCATATAATTACCCATTTATGGGGCTCATAATGACCCACATCATTAGACTCTTGAGCTTACCCTCTTTCCAACCATACTACTCTTAAGTAAGCTCGAATTTGACTAGGGCTAATGTATGTATAGTACCAGGTCTCAAGTTATCACTATGGAGAAGGAAGTGGAGAGTGTTGGAAATAATACTG